>PVJA010036059.1:0-21358 GCA_004027025.1 Myocastor coypus | reverse complement strand
GGGGGGGGGGGGGGGGGGGGCTCTGAGACAGCAACTGAGACTGGGCGTGGTGGGGCATGTCTGTAATCTCAGTGCTTGGGAGGGCTGGGGAAATAGCTTGGTGGTCTAAGCGCTTGCCTAGCAAGTGCAAAGTCCTGAATTCAATCCTTGGTACTGCATGCTGTGCTGGTCCCAGAACCCTGGGCACACCATGACGCCCTGAAACCAGGCATGATGGTATATGCCTGTAATCTCAGCACTGGAGAGGCTGAGACAAGAGGATCACTGTGAATCTGAGCCATGTAATGAGACCCAGTATCAAAAATTTATTTTTCTCTTTTGGTAGCAGAAATTGAACTTAGGACTTTGTTCTTGCTAGGATGACACTGTGCCACTAAGCTATATCCCTAGTCCTCAGTAGAATCTCTTATCTCCTGAATATCTGTTTGAATCTGTTTCAAGGATTTTATTTCTTCCCTGTGCTGGACACTCATGCTTTCCATCATTTTCTTAAGCTCCTCTAACGTGTTTTAAATTGTAATCTGTTGCCGGGTGTGGTGGTGCACACCTGTAATCCCAGCACTCGGGAGGCTGAGGCAGGAGGATCGGTGAGAGTTCGAAACCAGCCTGGGCTACAAAACTGAGCTCAAGGCCAGCCTGAACTGTACAGTGAGACCCTGTCTCAAAAAGACAAAAAAAAATTATAATCTGTGTCTGCTCTAGAATCACTAACTATATCTTTCATTATGGTCACCATTTCTGTAGTTACTTGAGAAATTATTTCTGATTTTTTTTAGAGCCTCCCTCATCCACCTCGTTACTTCAGAGTGTCCAGGAAGATGGCTTCCTAACTGTTCTCCCTCTTTGACTCCTGGGTTTGCCTGTGGTGAGCTGGGTGTCTGGGGTTACATCTTGCTCAAGGATCATCTCATTTTCTCTTTTAGTGTGATTCCTGGGTTGATGCCTATAAATTGCTTATGGAAAGTAGCTTTATTGCTAGTATTTATTTATTTATTTTTTCTTTTTGAGACAGGGTCTCGCTAGGCAGTTCAGGCTGGCCTTGAGCTCACTTTTGTAGCCCAGGCTGGTCCCGAACTTGCACTGATCCTCCTGTTTCAGCCTCCCAAGTGCTGTGATTACAGGCATGTGCCACCATGACCAGCTTATTGCTAGTATTTAGAGTCCTTAGGAAATGACTATTTTGTCAAGATGTCTCCCAGGTGTAGCTTTTGGTTTTGGAGCCTTTTGCAAAATCCTACCTCTTCAGTTTATGGGGGATAAGAAGTTGCTCCTATTTGGCCTAGCCCCTGTCTTTTTGGCATTGCCTATAGTATTTTTTAAAAATGTATTTGGTATAGGGCCTAACTACACAGCTAAGGTTCATAGTGATCCTCCTGTTTTAGCCCCTTAGCACAGGTGTGCACCACCACGCCCAGTCTCAGTGGCCAGCTTGGTGACCATTGAAGTATCTCTCTGGCCTCAGACCTATAGTATTTTTTATAACCCTTATATAATCTCAGTCTTGGCATACCAGGAAGAACAAATGATTAGAATAATTATGTCATGTTGGCTAAAATAGTACACTCAGCAATAACAATACCGTCAAACACAGCCTAGAAAATGACAAACTGGTAATTATTATTTTAAAACTGGTAATTATTATTTATTATTGTTATTTTTTGTCTATTTGAGGCAGGGTCTCACTATGCAGTTCAGGCTGACCTTGAGCTCACTTTTGTAGTCCATGCTGGTCTCGAACTCACACTGATTCTGCCTCAGCCTCCCAAGTGCAGGGATTACAGGCATGTTCCACCACACCCAGCTCTAAACTGGTAATTATTAATGGGCCAGCTTTATGAACTAGGTTTGTGGTTGTATAACAAAATCTAAAAGAAACCATAAAATTGTATACAGTCAATAAGCCTTCAGTGGGCCCGGCGGGATGGCTCAGTGGTCTGGAGCACCTGCTTGGGAAAGCTTGGGTGGCTGCAGGGACTGTGGTTTGATCCCTGGCACCACATGCTGAGCCAGCCCTGCCCTAAGGGGAGGCTGAGCCGGCCATAAAAATAAATAAACAAAAGTTCTGAAACAAGAAAAAAAAAAAAGTAAAATAAAATAAAAAATTAAAAAAAAGTAAGCCTTCAGTATGTGGTTTTACCCTGAGGAGAAAATTTTAAAGAGATTAGGAGAGAAGTAGAGGAAAAGGAGGAGGAAGAGAAAGGGCAGCAAGAAGGGGAAGGAGGAGGAGAGATCAGAAGCAAGATTGGAAAAGAAGGAAAGATAATACAGACTGGGAAACTGGTGAAGAAGACAGGAGGGAGAGAGAGAGACAGAAGACATAAAAACAAGAACAGAACATTAACAGCAAAACCCCTCCAAACAGTGTTCAAACTCATAAAAACAAAAGAATAAACCATCAAGGAAAAAAAGAGCAGAAATCAAGAAAAAATCCACTGCTGTCCCCAGGTAGACAAAGTGAGTAGAGTCTGGGTCTGGGTCTGTATTGATCGGTCTCAACGAGCCAGCTGCACCTTTATGGTGGGGTAGTGGGCGATACCAGTGAGCCCACGCCTTTAGTTCCACTGACATTCAGGCTGGTTTCTGGCTGTGAGCCTCAAACCAGACTCGCTCAGTCTGCAACACTCCATGTACATCTGATTACCTTGAATTTGACCCCTTCACCTCCTGCCAGCTGGAACCTGGAAGCCTCACCCTGCCGTTAGCAGCCACTGGACTGAACATCCTGCCTCTGTTCAGTTGGCCCTTTCCCAAGATGGCAACCAGCCTCTGCTGGAAGATGTCTGAATGCAGATAATTCACCAGCATCAGCAGCCGGCTGTGTCTGCTGCGCTATACCACCGTTGTGTTTCTTGTGGAGTCCTCTAGGGTCAGCAAGTTCTGCAGGTTCAAGCTGCTGCTCCTATGCAGTGAGTCAGGGTCAGGCAAATGCACTGCCTAGCATCTCCTTCGTCACTGAAATCTCTCACTTTGCTCTCCTTGTGGACTTCAGTTTGTTTGTGGTACCAGGAATCAAACTCAGGACCTTGCACTTGCCAGCAAGCACTTATTCCACTGAGCTATTTCCCTGGCCCGAGACTTCAGTTTTTTACTTCAGATCATTTCTGAGTCCTGGAGACCTACTTCCCTCCCTCTTCTCCTCATGTTGCTATATTTCAGTGTCTGGACACCAAATCTCAGAGAGAGTCTTTCTCTGATGTTTACTACTCTGCCATCTTCAATTCTTACAATTTTTGGGACAGGGTCTAAGTTGCCCAAACTGGCCTCAAATTTGCAATCTTGCCTCAGGAGCTGGGATTAGGGATATGTGCCACTGTACCCAGTTTGAGTCTGATTCTTTATTTTTATTTTTTTTAATTTTTATTTATTTATTTTTTTTTAAGATTTATTTATTTATTTATTGTTTCACAACCTTTGCTTGTTTATTCACTCATTTTTATGGCCGGCTCAGCCCGCCCTGAGGGCAGGGCTGGCGCAGCATGTGGTGCCCGGGATCGAACCGCGGTCCCTGAAGCCACCCAAGCTTTCCCAAGCAGGCGCTTTAGACCACTGAGCCATTCTGCCGGGCCCCTTGAGTCTGATTCTTTATAAATGAATTAATTCTTTGCACCTTCCTTAGTAATTTGACACAACCTTGACACAATTCTAGAGGGCATGTGTTTTAGTTATTTTTCTCTCATTGCTGGGACAAATACCCAACACTCAAGATGAGGGAAAGAAAGGTTTATTTAGCTCACAGTTACTGGAGGTTTCATAGTTCAAGACAGCCTGAATGACACAGCAAGACCTTAGAGCCTCTTACTCAGGAAAGAGCTGACCTGTGCGGCAGGTCTGCATATGGGTTCTCACCTGGGGAAGGAGCAGGGATTAAGACAAAGACAGGGCAAGAGACGCGAGAAATGGAGACAAGACAGGATTCTGATCAAGTCTCCTTTATTGAAGAAGTGAACGGGTTTAAGTAAGGGTAGCAGGGGAAACGGAAGAGGAATCTTCGTTAGTAGGTTACCTTGCAACCAGGGGAGGTCTTAAGACACAAGTAAGCTCTTGTTTCAGCATTACAATAGAGAGGCTCTCATAAGGTGGTTCTCCACAAAGAGCGTCAGTGCCTCTGTCTTCTCCAAACATCTACTCCCTGCCCCAGGAGACCTTAGTCATAGACACTGCTGGCACTGCCATGTCCATACCCATGGGCCCCACACATCTAAGAGAGGCCCCAGGCCTGAGGTGGGGAGAGCAGAGTGCATGCTACTAGTTTAATGGTTCACCCCTCTCTGGCCCTGCCCCTCAAACTCCCACCTTAGTCAGCTGGCCCTACCCCTCAAGCCACTCCTGGCTCCTGGGGCCTTCCTTGTCTGCCCCATGACTTACACGAGGCTTTGGGGGAACAACTAGACATAAATCGTAACAGCACAGAAGTCACACATTACCACAGTGGGCCAACCCAAGACCAGAGGCATACTTCCTCTTCCCAGGGCAGGATTAAATGCTTAGGGAGAGTCATCCAGTGCATTAAAAACCTCCTGGCCCATGGCTGCCCCTTCAGTGGGGGTCTAGAGATTATCTTGAGCCTTGTTCTTTGTCTTATTATTTTCTCATCGCTAGGACAAAATGCCCAATATCCACAAGTTAAAGGAAGAACTTTATTTTAGTTCACAGTTTATAGAGGTTTCAGTTCATAA
Source organism: Myocastor coypus (assembly GCA_004027025.1). NCBI lineage: Eukaryota > Metazoa > Chordata > Mammalia > Rodentia > Myocastoridae > Myocastor > Myocastor coypus. The sequence goes on along the minus strand of PVJA010036059.1, from coordinate 16,682 downwards.
TCAGCTGGCTCCAAAGCAAGCGGCATGTCAGAGGGCCAGGGCAGAGGAGAAGCAGTCCCTGGTGAGGCAGGCAGAAAGCAGAAAGCTGTGGCCTGACTTTTTCTTTTTATATTCCATCCATGCTGCAAACTTACTAGTTGATGCCACTCACACCCAGGGTAGGGCTCTCCTCTTTGGCAACTCTATCACCTAAAATCATGCTAAACAGAGCAGTGGACTAATCCAGTTATTACATCCAAAATCCAGTATCACACAGCCTGATCCAGCCTTCTCCCACAAGCCCTGTCTATGTGTACATGAGGCTTTGGGAGGACACCTAGATACATGCCATCATATTCTTGGACAAGTCCACCCTACAGTTCTTTGAGAAATGGCTGCTTGGGGACAGACTTCTCTGTTCTGGCTCTTCTGTACACAGAAATGCATTAGAGAATCAGCATTAGAGTTCCTTGAGGGAGAACAGACCACAACTGGAATCAGCTCCAGGAGATCTTGGGCATCCATGGTGAATAGGCTTTTCAGGGTGACGATGTCCTCACCTTCTTGCAACATACCTGGCCCAGGCCAGGCTGTGAAAAACACCTGCTTGTTGTGGCATGGTGCATAAATCTTTTTTCCTTTATCTGAACGAAAGGGTTAATAACAGTCATCGTACTGGTTTGGAACAAATAAAGTATCATCTGTAAAATTCCCCACACGCTGACTAGACCACAGAAAGAAACTGATACATGTTCAATCCCTTGCCCTCCTACTTTCCTTCCTCTCTACTGTTTCCCTCTTCCAGATTCCAAGCCAGAAAATGGGGATCACCTGGCCCTCATCCATCCCTCACTCCTTAAGAATGACCAGAAGCTGTGACTTGTCACTTCTGCGTCCTGCCCTCTTCATGCCTGTTATCCCTTAGCGGAATTCAGGCCTTCATCCTTTTCGACTTATCACTGCAGTAGCCTATTAAATTATTCTCCCTAATTTCAGCCTCCTCTTCCCACCCATCCTCCACACTGTTGCTATTTCTAAAATGCAAATTTGATCATGTATTTTCCCTGCTTAAAATTCTTCATTTGCTTTCCATCATCTTCAGGGGGGAAAAAAAATCCAATTTCTTTTAGCATGTCACACCAAAGTCCTTTGTGATCTGACCTCTATTTATCACTCTGGCCTCTTTTATTTCATCCCTGCTTCTCTTCCCTGACCTAATACATCATACTTTGGTTCTAGATGTACTTAAACATTTAGGGTTCCCTGGACAAGCTGTGCTCATTCACCTCTGAATGTCTGCCCTTGTTTGTCTGGTTGGAGTCCCAGAGCCGCTTCCATCCACCTACTTTTGAGCTCTCCTGCCCTGCCCTCCTGATACCTTTAGCCCTTTAGACTCAGGTGCACATTACTTCTGGGAGCTAGTGGATCAGAGTGTTCCTCTCTATGAACAAGTCTGTCACAGTACTTATCACATTGTGGAATGACTGCTTCTTTCTTTCTGACTCTCAATCAGTCATGAGTGCTGAAGTTAAGGGTAGAACCTTTTATTTTGGTTTCTTAGGGTCTTATACATTCCATCACGTATAATACACATCTATGGATTGAATAAGTAGGCTAGGATATGAATTAAGTTTAGATTCTCATTATACGCTACTATTTGGGGCATTCATTCATTTACTAAATATCAAAAGAACATATTCATGAATATTTAATGAGTTGCTATTTTACACTAGGTGCTTTGCTAGTGCTGTAGGTTCCAATGTGTCATCTGGATCCATTCCTATTTTCCTTTTAGCTGCTGTCTGTCAGAGTTGATTATCGTCTGCTGCCCTGATTCTGGGAGGATTCCATCAGCTCTCGGCCTGATTCTTGGTTCCTCTCTGACTTCTGAATTTTTGCTACACACTGTTCCCAGCTGTGACATTTGCATTTGATACCTGGCTGACCTCACGTTGTCTTCTTTTGAGCCACATTTCCAGTCTAGGCCTGTTGTACATTGCGTGGTCACCCCTACCTCCCCCTGTGCTGACATAAACACCTCCTTGGAGACAACAAGTTTCTTTCATTTGAGCCTTGTCATCCGGTTTTAATTTTCTTTTACTTTGCCTGTGATCTGCCATGGCTTGTTGAAGCCAGTGGGCTTTCTCTTACATTTCTCCCAGTCCCATGTTGCTTTTGAAGTCCTGACATTGTCCCTTTGGTTTGTTTGTTTTCTGTATTTATTTATTTGGTACAGGGTCTCACTAAGCCGCTCAGACGCATAGCGGTACTGAGATCGAAGCCCGGGTCCTTACACTGAATACTGGGGATTGTTCCGCTTGCCAGGCAGGCACTTAGAGCCAAGTTTTCTGTCTTTTTGAGACAGTGTTTTAGTCAGTTCAGGCTAGCCTTGAACGCACTTCATGCCCAGATGGCCTCAAACTCACAGCAATTCTCCTGCCTTAGCCTCTGGAGTGCTGGGATTACAGGAGTGTGCCACCACACTCAGCCCTGACATTTTCTGTTTTGAAACTTTTTCTCCCTAGTCTCTGAATGATGGTATACATTCTTGGGATATCTTCCTTCCTTTTTATATATTTATTTATTTATTTTGGTATTGGGAATCAAACCCAGAGTATATTAGTCAGTGTTTCCTAGAGAAACATTTTTTTTTTTTTTTTCCAGGAACAGGGGTTCAAATTCATGACCTTGCACTTGCCAGGGAGGCACTTGTTCCATGGGGATATCACCCTGGCACCTTGGAGAAACAAAGTTATTTATTTATTTATTATTATTATTATTATTATTTTTTTTTTGTCTTTTTTGAGACAGGGTCTGACTATGCAGTTGAGGCTGGTCCTGAGCTCACTTTTGTAGCCCAGGCTGGTCTTGAACTCGCACCGATCCTCCTGCCTCAGCCTCCCGAGTGCTGGGATTACAGGCATGCGCCACCACGCCCGGCTTAGAGAAACAAATTTAATGAAGATACATGTCTATAAGAATTTGCAAGATTGCCTTACAGAGGCTGTCCAGGAGTCAGATGTAGAAGCATGCAGAAGGTCTGTCTGTGTGCAGAAGAGCCAAGGGATCCAGTTGAAGGCCCAGAACTAATCATAGCATCCCATGTGAGGCTCAAGAGTCTGCAGTGGAAAGCTGAAGCATTTGTGGTGGAGGCCCAGAGGTCTGTCGGTGCTGGAAGCCAGAAGACAACACCCAAGGTGAAGTTGAAACTGGAACTCATCAAATGAAACAGAAGAGGGGCTGGGGAGATAGCTCCATGGCACAAGTGCCTGCCCGGCAAGTGCAAGGTCATGAGTTTGAACCCCAATCCCGCAAAAAAAAAAAAAAAGAAACAGAAGAGCTTTCCTTCTCTGCTCCCCTTTATTCCATTCAGGTAATGAGTCCATTAGTTTGTGCCACTCATGCTTAGGATGGGTCTTCTGTCTTCCGTGAAGTCCTTTACCACACCCAGAACTATACTGATCTCGTTGAGCTGAGCATTTCTTACTCAAGCTGACATGATCAGTTAACTTTCACAGCACCTCACACATGCTCAGCACACACTGCTGAACCAGACCCTGGGGCTTCCCACCTGTATATTTATTTATCTGTATTGTATTGTCTTGATTGATTGATTTTATTATTTTTTAAAATGTATTTGGTTGTTACGGGGTCTCGCTATGCAGCTCAGACTCATAGCACTCCTCCTGTTTTTCAGGTTCCCCAGTGCTGGGGGAGTGCCACCACACTCAGGTGCCTGGACCCTGCAGCCAGTGGGCTTTGTGACTGGCTCAGCCTGCCCTGGGGGTGGGGCTGGCACAGCATGTGGTGCCAGGGATCAAATCATGGTCCCTGCACTTGCCTAAGCAGATGCTTTAGTCCACTGAGCTATCTCAGTGGCCGCTCCGCATATATTCCAATAGCTCCTTTTTCCTCCTTTCTTCTAGTGGATTCTCTTTTTTCCCAAGTCTATAGGTTAGGAAAAACCTCACCCTAACCCAGCATAATCTCAGTGTGTTACTCTTATTTTGTTGTCTGTCTGTCTGTCTCTGTCTCTCTCTGTTTCCTTTTCTCTCTCTTTTGTGCTGGGATTACAAGTATGTGCTACCATGCCTGGCTTGTATTCTTCTCTAGCATTTAATTTACTTATAAGTTTCCAGTAAGATGTAGTAACATTTTAACATCACAACTTATGGAGTACCTTTATACTGCTTTATTCCATTTATCCTAATCTTAGAATGTGAATATTTCCAAAATGTACAACTTTAGGGGCTGGGGAGATAGCTCGATGGTCTAAATACCTGCTTGGCAAACACAAGGAACCAGGTTTGATCCTCAGTACTGCATGCTGTGCTGGTGCCCAGTGGGCCACCGAAACCAGGCATGGTGGTGCACTCCTGTAATCCCAGTGCTGGGGAGGCTGAGGCAGGAGGATCATTACAATTCTGAGCTCCATAGCAAGACCCTGTATCCAGTAAATAAAGGAAAGATTAAAAAAAATTTATAACTTTAGTTCCATGGAATCTTGCTATTCTTACTAGTCATTTCAGATGTCTCCTTGAATTCACTTTTATTATACTCTTTTCTCTGCACTTTCACTGTATTTTCCCAAGCTTCTATCACAAAGTTTATAAAAATACCATGCCTTTGTGTTCACATGACTGTCTGACCCTCCTAGACCCTAAGCTCTATGTTAAATGGGTTTTTCTATCCTAATACCCAGTAATGCACGCCTGTACTGTGAGTTTACCAGTCAATAAAGGCTTGGACAGTTTCCAGGATTTCATAGCTGAATTCCAAGAGTCACTTTGAGCCCTCTGCTAAATCCTTCTCTTTTTTTGGTCTTTTTTTGAGACAGAGTCTCACTATGCAGTTCAGGCTGGCCTTGAGCTCACTTTTTGTAGCCCAAGCTGGTCTTGAACTTGCACTGATCCTCCTGCCTCAGCCTCCCAAGTGCTGAGACTACAGGTGTGTACCACCATGGCCCAGCTTCTGCGCTAAATCCTTTAACGCACCAAATATAACAACAATTATTAATATTAGTAGTTTTGGTGATGGTGGTGGAGACTGAATCCAGAGCCTCCCACCTGCTAGTGAGGCAAATTAGGCAATGGAAGACTAGCTGGGCAACTGGATGTAACCTGATCTGTCAATCATGTCTCCTGGAGACCCAGGAGACATGCCCAGTCCTGCCCCTGGAAGCAATCTGAAAGCCGTATAGTCAATTCACTCTTTCTTTCTTTCTTCCTTTCTTTCTTTCTTTCTTTCTTTCTTTCTTTCTTTCTTTCTTTCTTTCTTTCTTTCTTTCTTTCTTTCTCTCTCTCTCTCTCTCTCTCTCTTTCGTGTATGTGTTTGTGTCTTTTTGAGACAGGGTCTTACGCTGGTCTTGAGCTCACATCGTAGCACAGGTTAATCTCGAACTTATAATGATTCTCCTGTCTCAGCTTCCAGACTGCTGAGATTATAAGTGTGTGCCACTATGCCCAGCTTTCTTTTCTTACTTTTGATTTACCTGTACTCATTCTACCTAGCATGTTTCTTTTCTTATCTTCAAGAAATTTAAAAGGTCACTTTTTTTTTTGGCAGGGTTGGGGTTTGAACTCACAACCTTCCACTTGCCAGGAAGGCATTTATGCCATGGAGCTCCCCTTTTTTTCTTTTATGCTTGCTTTGTCTAATTCTTTGCTCAAGACAAGAAGAACCTAGAAAGTATCTTTAGAAGGAATCCTTAGCACCCTAGAATCTAGCAACACTAGCAAGTACTCTACTGTTGAACTACAGCTCCAGGCCCCTAGTATTTATTTATTTATTTTTATGGCCGGCTCAGCCCACCCTGAGGGCAGGGCTGGCGCAGCATGTGGTGCCAGGGATCAAACCGCAGTCCCTGCAGCCGCCTAAGCTTTCTGAAGCAGGCACTTTAGAGCACTGAGCCATCCTGCCGGGCTGGGCCCTTATTTTTTAAACATCTTTTTTTGAGATAGGGTGTTACTAAATTGCCCAAACTAGTTTTATTTATTTATGTATTTATGTATGTATGTATGTATGTATGTATGTATGTATGTATTTATTTATTTATTTTGTGGGGCTGGTGATTGAACTCAGGCCCTTGTACTTACCAGGCAAGCTCTTATTCTACTGAGCTATTTCCTCAGTCCCTAGTTTTATTTTTTAAAATTTTATTTATTTGTTTATTTATTTATTTTTTGTAGCCAGCTCAGCCCACCCACTCTGGGGACAGGGCTGGCACAGCATGTGGTACCAGGGATTGAAACCTGGTCCCTTCACACTTGCCTAAGCAGGCACTTTAGACTGCTGAGCTGTCTTGCTGGCCCCCAAACTAGCTTTAAAATTATAATACCCCTACCCAAGCCTCCTAAATACCCGGGGTTATAGGCTTGTATCACCATGTCTCACTAAATTCAAATTCCCCTTGCTTTTTTTTTTGTCTTTTTTGAGACAGGGTCTCACTGTGCAGTTCAGGCTGGCCTTGAGCTCACTTTTGTGCCCAGGCTGGTCTCGAACTCACACCGATCCTCCTGCCTCAGCCTCCCAAGTGCTGGGATTACAGGCGTGAGCCACCACGCCCGGCCCAAATTCCCCTTTCATAGCTCCCGAACCTTCTAAATCATAATGCTGAGTCTTCTTTCATTGTTTCTCTTGTTATCATCCAGAACCAGAGAAAGACATCTTTTTTTTTCTTTCCTCTGTCTATATTCTACTCTTTCTTTTTAAAAATTTTAATTAATCTTCTATTCTTCTTTTAAAGCTCAACCTAAATCTATTTTTCTTTTTTTGTATGTACAGGTGGCACATGGTGACAATTTTATTTGCAGATAGAGTATTCAAATTTACAAGTTATACCTTTGCCACAGGCTTGGCCAGATCTTCAACTAAAGTGCATTTTAGCTGTGCTACAGTGCTGATGTTAGCATACTTCGATGTGGCGTACTTGTTCTTAATAGTGATATGCTTTGTAAGCCCGCAATTGGCCACTACTATGTTCTTAGCCAGGTGCTGCATTACAGGAAAAAGAGACTCTTCATTGTACAACAGGTAATGCTGCAGAGCTGGTGTCCATTCACCATGATCAAGAATTTTCTGTGCTAAGCAAAAAGCTCCTGCTGCAATTTGAGAAGGAGGAAAGTGCACCATATTATAGTCCAACATAGACAGTTCCATCAGGCGTTTGGCCAATGTATGCTGTTCAACATCAACCTCTCCAATCTTAGATGATCTGCAAAGAAAGTGCAGTGGGTGGTAGGGGGGAGTAGGTGACCCAGACCAAAGTTTAACACTCTTAGGATCTTCATTTCCATCTGCATGATCTGGTACTTACCAGATACTGTGTAAATATTGTTAGTCACATAGGCAAAGTCCCTGATTTCAGGAGAGCACATTTCTTCATATTTGTTTGTGATGAACATGGCAGTGACTCTGACCAGCTGCAGCATCTTCTTAGGCACAGAGTTATTCCGTATAAACCGAACAATAACAGAAACAGTCGTGTACATGGTCTTCTGCAGCAGCCTGAATTTCATCTGAATCTGTACTAGCCAGTCAATGAGGATGGCTCTCCTGTTTCCAGTGCTTTCTCAGCCCAGCAGGTAAAAGACTGCCTGCTCTTTCTCAAGTTGTCAGAGATAAGTGTAGATATTTTCACATGTTCAGTACAGAGGTTTGGATCTGTTCCATCTTCCACATCCATATCATTCACAGCCAGAATGACATCAGAGAAAGCCTCACGCAGATCTTCTTCAGTGGGAGCACACCCAGAGGTGTCCATGGGGCTTGGAGAGGGAGTATCAACCAAATGGGTCCAGGAGAAAGTTCTTATTCCTTAGCAGGCACAAGCCCAGGCTCTGGCACACACACAAGCACTTTTTCCAAAGGTTTCTGTAGTTTTTTTTAACACTAACTTTTCCAATCGCCAATGGTTTCGCTTCCTTTTTCAGGGGCACTCTGACTTGCAGCTGCTTCCTGACTTTGTTACCGATGTCTCTGAGAGCTGTTCTTGGCCTCAGACCTGGCTTGGAGCAGGCTGCAGCAGTGGCCAAGGGCACATGCTTTGCACCTGCTCTATTGATCGTGGCCTTATTTTCAGCGTTAATTTGCATGTTTCGGGTGACCCGGAGTGCCATGGCTTCCTTTTCACTGGACAGCAGCAGAATACCGGAATCCCAGGAGAACCTGGGTGCCCACGCACTAGAGCTCAACAGCTCATCCTCCACAGCACGGCCTCAACCTAAATCATATTTTTCTCAGCAAGCTTTTGACTCTTTTGGTCCTAGCTGATGTCTTTCTTCTTTGACCTACTACTATTTTTTGTCATATAATTTACTACTTTTGTATTCTTGAACATTTAATGATTTATGACAGGAACCCACGATTTATGGCCTATGAATCAAATCTGGCCTGTTGCTTGTGAGCCAAGAATGGTTTTATATTAAAATTTAAAAGAAGAATATTTTGTAACAAGAAAATGAAGTCAACTTCAAACCTCGGTGCCCACAAATAAAGTTTTATTGAAACAAAGACACATCTATAAGTTCACATGCTGTCTACAGCTGCTTTCAAATAGGAGACTTCATTCTTAACAAATTTAGTATTTTAGGGAAGGGTCTACAGGGTGTTCAGGGCCTCACTACTAGATCAGACTCATAGTGATCCATCTGTTTACAGCCTCCCAAGAGTTGGAGTTATAGGCATGTGCCACCACACACAGTCTCAATTGTATCTTAGTGCCTACCCCAACTCCCAGGCTCCTACACCTGCTTGCAGGCAGTTTAATCAGCTGAGCTATCTGGCCAGCCCTTGAAGGTCTTTTAATGCTAATTAGCTGTTCATTAGGAAGGTGGAGGAAATCAGAGGTGGAGGCTGCACAGAGTGAGGAGGACCTGGTCTGCTTAGAAATTTACTAATGCAGATGACTAGATTCCACTGGACAGTGGGAGTCAGAGGAGCTCAGGTAGATATAAAAAAAAAGAGATGATCTTTTTTCTACCTTTTCTGTTTCCAGTGCAGCAAAGGAAATGTGAATGAACAATGGATCCAGCTAGAAAAAATGGCTATGTGGAGTCTTACCTAACTGGCTGTTGGGAAGCAATCAGTGGTTGCTGCTGGCAACAGACTCAGCTATTAACGACTTAGAGCAGGCTATGAAGATACTGGCAAAGGTGTCTCTTTGCTAAAGTTGTAAATATTCAGCTTTGGCTGGCTAAACCTGTACGTAGACGTACAATGCCCAGAAGTATTATAGATATGAGAATTTAAAGTATTTTCTTAAAGCAGAAATGAATAGTTGAACTTACCAGGAAGTTCATGATGTTTATCTAGCAGTTCTATTTGTTCTCTACTTCCCTCATCATACTTCTTTTCTTAAAAGTTATATAGCATAGTCATTTCCACCTTATTGGAGAATCGTCAATCTAGGTTAGATTGTGGGCTTCATCTTTTACATCTGCTCTCTACACTTTGACAGAATCTGCTGGGCTGATTTGGACTCTCAAACATAGCCCACCAAATGGTGCATTGCTGCCTGATGCAGGAATATGCAAGCCATCCTCTGGGAGACTGGATCAGTGGTTCAGTGATAACAGAAGATGGAAGTTGTGTGTGTATGTGTGTGTGTTTTGTTATTGTTATTTTAACTTTGTAGCTAAGGCACCATGTTGGGCATATTGTTGGACTGAATTTGAATGAAAGCACAATTGTAAATTAGCTTTTAGGAAGTTCGTTATCTATTCAGGTGGATCCTTCAGGGCCACCATTGGAGAGATTTCCTTCTTTTTTTTTTTTTTTTTTTTTTTTTTTGTCTTTTTGAGACAGGGTCTCGCTATGCCATTCAGGCTGGCCTTGAGCTCACTTTGGTAGCCCAGGGTGGTCTCGAACTCACACCAATCCTCCTGCCTCCGCCTCTCAAGTGCTGAGATTACAGGCATGAGCCACCACGCCCCGCCCCTTCTTTTTTAACATTATAAAAATTTATTAATTTTAATGAGACAGTTTCAAAACAGGTTAGTAGGACAGTTACAATAGTTAATACGTTGCATATTGTTGTCTTCATAGTAGTTGTTCAGAGTACAAGATGCCAACCTTTTTTTTTTTACATAGAAGGGCAAAAACAATATCTGATGAATATTTATGATTACACCAAAAAAGCTCTTTTATAGTCTTCTTTTTTTAAGTTCATGTTTTATTTATTTTTTTCTTTTAATAAGAGTAATGTGACATTTTCAAAAACATGTTAGTAGTACATTCCCAATAATTGATACATATTGTTGTCCTTGTAGTAGTTATACAGACCACAGGATGTAGACATGATAATTTTTCTAATCATTGTTAGTACAAAAGATTTCTTCTCATTGAACTAAGAGAAAGTAGTTGGATACATGGTCTAGTATTCCATAATCACAATGGATTATTGGCAGAACTGGTAATGTCAGAAGCTGTTGATTTAAGCCTTTTACAGGTCAGCATACTAACCTAGCTTTACGTTTTATGCCTCCTGGTTAAACTTTTCTGGGGGTGGTTAAGGGCAAGTGTTATGGTTTATGTCTAGTTGTCCCCCCAAAGCCTCATGGAGTCATTGGGCAGGGACTGCTAGAGTTTGAGACTTGATTCATGATCCCTGGGATTATGAGTTTTAGTACTGATGGGATTATGAGTGGAAGTACTTCCGGGATTATGGGTGTAGTCTAGGGCAGGAGCTAAGGCGGAGAGCCTGAATGTAATATAAAGAGAGACAGAGAGACAGACTGGAGCTCTAGCTGTTGCTCTTGCTCTGCTGCCGTGTTGGTTGGCTACCTCTGCCGCCATTTTGTTGCTGTTCCGCCGCCATGAACTGGATGCTCTCTGCTCTGCTCCTCTCAGCCTTGGGCCAGCCGAACATGGACTGAAACCTCCAGTAACTGTGAGCTAAATAAACCTTTCCTTCCTTCATTTTGAGTGTCGGGTATTTGTCTTGGCAACGATTAAAAAGTAACTAAGACAGCAAGTTAAAGCAAGACCTATACAACAAAACATGAAACTTTTGTATCTCCCAAGGTCAGTCAAATACCATCAGGCTTTACTTTGAAGAAGTTTCCTTTTGTTTTGTCTCGTGTAGCAAAAATTTGATGGATCCAAAAGCATCTACCAGCACCAAATATCCATAATCTTCCAAATCAAATAGACACTTTTTTTTTTTTTTTTGTCTTTATGAGACAGGGTCTCGCTGTACAGTTCAGGCTGGCCTTGAGCTCAGTTTTGTAGCCCAGGCTGGTCTCAAACTCTCACCAATCCTCCTGCCTCAGCCTCCCGAGTGCTGGGATTACAGGCGTGCACTACCACGCCCCGCTCAAATAGACACTTCAAAATGTGCCTGTTGGGGCCGGCAAGATAGCTCAGGGGTCTGAAGCACCTGCTTAGGTAAGCGTAGGCAACGTGCCAGCACTACATGCTGCACCAGCCCCACCCCCAGGGCAGACTGAGCCAGCTATAACATAAGTAAATAAAGTTTAAATAAAACAAAAATTTAAAAAACAAAACCAAACATGCCTGTTATTTGCCACCAAGCATTGGCCTTTTGCTCCAGTCTTTCCCCACTTTCTCTTCCGGCCCCCTCCCCGACTCCCTATGGGATTTTCTATTCAATCCTAATCCGGCACATCTTGGATTAACTCTTCATTCACTGGTTCCTGCTTTCCGTGTACCTTCTCAATTTACAGCTTTTCTTTTTTCACAAACTCCTTCCTTCCCTCTCATTCCCTCCTTTTTCATGTACTCTCTTGGCTCTCTTCATTGCTTTCCCTACTTCATTTTCTGTCCTCTCATCCCCCGACGACGGTGTCCCCCTCCTTCCCGCTCTCTTGTCTTATCCTAGTTTGGAAATGCAGCAGACCTTCGAGCCTGTTACCATTGGATCTGAGCGGTTGTCACTCTGAGAGAAGAGGAGCTCGAATTGGTCGGGCTGGGAATGGGTGGGTACCGCACTGACTATAAAAGGTGACCGGCGGCGGTACTAAGCGCTGCTCCGCCAGGACGGGGTCCCGGGAGTCTCAGGCTGGGAGCTGAGCCCTGAGGCCCGCAGGTGCCGGCAGGAAAGCAGCAGCTGTGTGCACCAGCTCTCTACCTCTGCCCAGCCGAGGTCTTACCCTTGGAGCCCTCAACTCTCGACTGCTGTCCACGCATCCCCGGGTACCCAGCGCTTCACCTGTGTAACCCGTGCGGCTGCCGCGATGAGCGAGGTGAGTGGCGCGACCCACCGCCCCCCCCCACCTCCGAGGGCTCCCGGTGGGTGAGGCAGCGATGGCTGGGAGGCTGTGGGTCGGGGCTCCTCGGAGACTCTGGTGCCGCCCCCTGGCCCTTTCAGAAAGCTCCTAACTCAGGGTATTGTGCAGCGGTTGCAAAGGGGTTGCTTTAAGTCTCCCAAATGGGGATGGCACATTTGGGTGACTGGAGTTGGCTGTAGAGGAAGGGATATGAGCTCCTAGGTGAGATATCATCTCCTCCAGGGGCTGTCCTTGTTTGTCTTAACTGCTCCAGGCTTGTGCTGGTTTCCTTCTCTCCCCTCTTGGCGTCCAGCTTCCCTCTTTTAGAGTTGTATTGCGTTTGCATTGCTTAGGTAGAACCAACAGGAGCCCCAGCCCCGGTGTCCGGGGATGGCCGCTTTCCCCCATGTTGGGAAGGTAGCATCTTTCATGTATTCAGCCAGGAACACTGGAGGGACCTTTTCTGGTATGAGAAACCCTGCTGTGGAGACATGTCAGTTCTCAAGGAGATGTAGACCTCTCTCTGCAGCGCTTGTTACCTCTGAGTCTTCAAGCAGACTCTATGGGGTCCAAGGAGTAAGACCTGGTCCTTCAGCTGGTTTACTCTTTTCAAAGAACACTGTCCGTGGTGGGGCTTAAAGCAGAGACTTTGGAAAGACCCCATCTATTGACTGTACTGGTAATCTCATGTCAAGGCACAGTCTTGTGTTCTGCAACAAGGATTGTCCTTCCCAAATGAAGTTGATCTGGACAGTGGCATCACCAGCCTGTCCTCTGCTGAGCCTCTCCTGGTAACCAAGCCCTTACATTCAGCCCGGTTTCTCAGCTCTACAACAGACTCAAGCTCATCTACTGACTAGCTGTGTGGTCTTAGGCAAATATATATTTTATCTTTTTGTTTTTTGTTTATTTATGTATTTTTTTTTGTCTTTTTTTGAGGCAGGGTCTCAATGTTCAGTTCAGGCTGGCCTTGAGCTCACTTTTGTAGCCCAGGCTGGTCTCGAACTCACACCAATCCTTCTGCCTCAGCCTCCCAAGTGCTGGGATTACAGGCGTGCGCCACCACTCCCGGCCATTTTGTCTTTTTAATCTGTAAAATGGGTTGTTTTAATGATTGAATGAGACATGCAAAATGTTTGGAAAAGTACCTGGCACAGAGCAGACACTCAGTTTATGTTAGCGATTATCTCCCTCTGTGTGTGTGTGTGTGTGTGTGTGTGTGTGTGTGTGTGTGTATTTTACTGTTAGAGTATTACAAAAAACTGGCATAAGAATTCCCAAGGACATCATGTTAGTGAAGGATCCTAGAGGTTGGGTCTGAGTTCAGATACTAAAGATTAAGATTTGAAGGAGTTCTATTGGCTCCCATCAAGTCGTTGCTGCGTCCACTAAACACAGCAATTTTCCACTTGGAAAATTCAGCGAGTTTTGGGGGCTGCAGATGAAACAAAGTGGTTCCCAGTTTCTTAGCTGGTTTTGACTGTGGCCATGGCAGTTTCAGATAAAAAAGGAAAAATGGATCAACCTCCTCTCCTCTTGCCTTTTTTTTTTTTTTTTTTTTCAGCTCTAATAGAGGAGGGAGGTTTTCTTTGCCCTCTTTTTACTGAGGTCTAGGATTTAGACCACTCCTCCTCACCCCATCGTTTCTTTTTTTTTAAATTCTTTTAAAAAATTGCTTATTTTATTTTATTTATTTTTTTCTTGTTTCAGAACCTTTGTTTGTTTGTTTATTCACTCATTTTTATGGCTGGCTCAGCCCACCCCGAAGGCAGGGCTGGCACAGCATGTGGTGCTGGGGATCGAACCACGGTCCCTGAAGCCACCCAAGCTTTCCAAAGCAGGCGCTTTAGACCACTGAGCCATCCCGCCGGGCCCACCCCATCGTTTCTAAATTGGGGTGTTTTAATCCATGCCCTGAGAGTTTATCCAATTGTTATAGCAACATGAAGATTTGTAGTTAGCCTGTGCTTTTGGGGGTGGGGGGAGGACAACCGTGTGGCTGCTCTGTAGAGCACAGTACAAGAACTAGCCTTCATAGTGGTGCTAAGGCCGGGCGTGGTGGCTCACGCCTGTATCCCAGCACTTGGAAGTCTGAGCCAGGAGGATCAATGTGAGTTCGAGACCAGCCTGGGCTACCAAAGTAAGCTCAATGCCAGCCTGAACTACACATCGAGACCCTGTCTCAAAAAGAAAAAAAAAAAAAAAAAAGACTCCGTGATGCTAGGTAGAGTGACTGTTTTGTGGCCATGGAAACAATTTTGTGGTACTTGTTGGGAGAAGTCAGGTCTTGGGACCCCTTCTGACAAGCTTCACTTGTCTGGGTTAGGAGCTCATCAGGGTGAGGAGAGCAGATGCATGGATGTGGATGCGCATAGGCTGTCAGAGCAAATGGGTTCTAACTAGCTTTTGAGCCTACAGAGCTGCCTCCTACTGAGCTGAGCCTGACTTCAGGGATGAGTATTCATAACATCTAGAAGCAACCACCTGGGGGTACACAGAGACCAGCTGTCTCTCAACCAGATCCCCTGGCGGTCTGTGCTTCCCTCGAGGCCAAACCCCAGCCTGTTTTCTTCCTCTTTTAAAAACTATGATGAAAAGTGGAAGTGTTGCCTAGAGCCCTGTAGCTCCAGGGAAACTCTAAACTGCTTTAGTCTCTCAGCCCAGCCCCATGGGTCTCCTCTTTCAGGCTGAGATGCCTAGGCTGGGAAAGCCCTGGATACCCTGATCATACATAAGTTTCACCCCCCCCCCCCAATATGCTTATTTCCTTGCTTCAGAGAATCTGCAAGAAATGAGAGAGTTTGGCATGTCTCTAAGAGATTCTCATTTCAAGTGAAGAACAAAAATGGGGAGGGAGCCTGCAGACCTAGTGCAGCTAACAGCACAGGGTTCTGGTGGGCCTGCTGGGGAAGCTTTATCTCTGTTTTGCCTTGGTGGCCCTTTGCTGTCACTCAGTACTGCAGCAAAGCATTCCCCGAGTGTGTGCGCTCGTGTGCAGAGGAACTGCAGGGACAATTCCCAGCTTGTCTGCATTCACAGCTGCAGGCAGTTCTTGATTGCCATGAATCAGTCTGTCTTCTCTAGTTTAATAACTTTCTCCTTCTTTCAGTGAGAATGGGAACGAGAGACGCTTTCAGTGCCTGAGCGCTCTTGCCTGTAATCCCTCCCATGCAGTATAGCTGGCTGCTTAACACAGAACTGTAATTCTTCTGGGAGGAATTTCTCAGCTATGAGGAACGCAGTTGGAGGAATCCCATGGTCCAGCAGTCATTCTGCTGAGGTGGGATCATGGCTAACTGGTGACAGTCCGCATGGTATTTGTCCTGTGCTTTGGCTGGCAGGGACTAGAGCAAGGCACAGATCAACTATATCATTAGGGGAGAGCTTAGAGCTGGTGTTCCCATTTTCTTACCCAGAATGATGGGATGTCACATGATAGGGATAGCATTCTCTTTCCTGTGCATCTCTGCCTGCATATAGTACCTTCATCACAGTGGAAAATCAGTCACAGAAATACAATTCGGTTACATTTTCTGTAAGTCAGTCTTAGTCATCTCTGGGGAACCTGGTACAGAGGGACTTGGAGGAAACCCAAGTTTCTCTCACTGATATTTTGCTGTGATGTTTGTGGTTGTATTGGACATACAACATACAAGGAATAGCTACTGGTTATTGTAGTGCCTTCAACTTCTGTCTTCCAAAGGAAAGAAACTAGAATTTGGGTGGCAAGCTCGCTCATCCTTGCCTGGTCTCCCATTTAGGTTGCTGGCTTTAGCTGCAGCTATATGTAGATGACGTTGTCATCCTGTGACCTGAGAATGTAGATGTGACTCTTTCACACTGACAGCGGTGAGCAATTACCTCTTAGGATATCAAGTCTCCATGGGCCAGGCAACCTTCAGTAATAAGTCAAGGCTACTTCCCCTCCAGCTGGAATCCACATACAGAAACCTGATGCACGGTTTGCATCTGCCTGTGAAGGGTCTTAACTGTGGAGGTGGTGTTGCTGAGAGATAGGTTAGTGATCATCTCTTCAAGGTGGCGGCTCTGTGAATGCCTCCTTCTGTTTTTTTTTTTACTTTTTCAAAATTTGCAAATGGTTTTTCACGAGTCTATTTTGTCATGGAAAAAAAAATAAACTTATATAGAAAGTCAGATCTATCTCGCATCAAGATAACTTCAAATAAAATATCAAAACATTTTAGTGCTCTAAATTTAGATTTGTTTAAGAGCTCTAAAGATCATCTGGCCCAATCTTCTCATTTTACAGAAGCCCCTGGGCTTATCTAAGTTTATTCAGGACTAGAACCAAGATTAGGGCACACACAGTTCTGCTGACTTCTTATCTTAAAAGAACTTTCCATAGGACAATTTAAACTTGTTACACCAGTGAACAGTAATTTATAAAGTACTTCTAATGAATTTTTTTTTTTTTTTTTTTTTTTTTTTTTTTTTTTTTTTTTTTTTTTTTTTTTT
>PVJA010036058.1:0-21380 GCA_004027025.1 Myocastor coypus | reverse complement strand
TTTTTTTTTTTCAATTCTTTTATTGTTTAAATTTAACAATGGTTATATTACATATTTTCATCATCGGATCAGTTTAGATTAATGCATATAGGTATATAAGATTGATCAAACAACTAAACATTAACCTTTCTAAATCCACATTACTTTTTTTTTTCTTTTCCCCCTTTTTTTCTTTGAAAGTTGACATATTGCATATTGTCCTCACAATCATTTTATAGAGTGCAGTGTGTGGGCATGACCCACCTCCCTATTAATTTTGCATAGAAAAAAGAAAGAAAGAAAGAAAAAAGAAAAAAAAAGGAAAGAATATACTTCTCTTTGGACTAAGAGGAAGCAGATACATATACAATCCAAGGTTTTGCAATTGCAGTGTGCCACCAGTGAAGCTTGTGACGTTGGAGGCTATTGAATCTGAGCCTCCTAAAGCTCATCATATTTTCTTGTGTTGTATACAAAAAGACTTCATTAAGCAATGTTAATTTTTCCTAAGCTTTATTCAATTGGGAAGAATTAGCTAAAGTCTTCTACAAGACCCTCTCTTTTGCTTTTTAAACTCTTAATGGTGCAATTCTTAATTTTAAGACACTTTGATACATTCAAATTATACATTCTATAACAATGTAGATTTATATTTACTATTGTTTTAAATGTGAAGTCGTCTGACCAAATATAAATTTTCTTTAAAAGAAAATTCTGAAAAAAAAGTTCTGCGCCTCATACATTTTTATAGACAGTATATAGAATTTAATCAATGGTAGGTCCATATTTGTCAAACATCTGAATAAAAATAAAATACAATGATTTTTTCTGGTGACTTATGCTAATGATAGAATCAATTTTGTATGGTGTCTTATATACCTTTCTGTCATTGCTGGGACAAATACTGGACACACAAGCTTAGGGGAGGAAAGGTTTATTTACCTCACAGTTACCCACCTGGGTGACATTTTAAAAAAATCTGAAAAACATATGTAATCAATGATATTTGAAATGTTTATTTCATTTGAGTTCATCATTTTTACTTAGGAGAATTCTTTCTTTATAGAAACTAGTGGGAAACCTGACATTCTCTATAGGCCTGAAATTTCCTGATTTTTACTCTCATTAGTAATGTATTATTTTCTTGTGACAGAATTAAATTCAGATTGCCACCTAGTTTTATCTTGTCACTACTTACACAAAATGCTATCTGCTATTAAGTTGTCCCTTAATAACATAATGTATAGTCGTATGCAGGTATATAACAAGCATACTGGAATTTTCCAGAGAAACAGAATCAAAAGAATGCAGAGAGGGATAGAAATATAGAAACAAGTATAAATGTACATAGACAATGAATATCCATGCATGTTGAGCAAAAACAGAGATGGAGAAAGACACAGAGGTAGACTATTCATTGCAAGAAACTGGCTCATGCAAGGATAGACGCTGGCAGGTATTGAGATTGGCAGGGTGAATAAACAGGCTGAGGACTCAAAAGTCAGTGGCTTGATTCTGCTCCATGATAAAAGGCCTGAGAGTCTGAAGAGCACATGCATTAGTTCCAGCCAAGTGTGGCAAGACTAAATCTTGAGAGTAATAATATTTAAGTTTGTGTTTACAGTTGGTAAATCCAGTTCATATTCAAAAGTGTATCAGGAGAAACTTCACTAGTGGAGAGATAGCCCTTTCTCTCATTTGTGTACTTAATGTGAATTTAGTATACAAATTCACATTAAAACTGGCAATTTTATTTATTTATCTCATAAAAAGAAAAAAACTAAGTAACATTCACCTATGTATCCAGACATCCTGTGGGGCAGTCATGTTGATGGACACAAATAATCTTCACAGACCATTACTAGATTTGAATTCTATATATAAAGTTTGCACTTAACGTGGAAAGTATGCAATTGTATTAATTAAATATTTAGCAGTTATTGTTGCTTTTAAAAATAAAGAGAAGAATCTCAAGGCCCTTTAAAATGTAGGAGCGCCACACTAGAAGCTGACTTGTGTAGAAGATTAGAAAATAATGGAACAGTGAAAGTCAGCAGCTGAGCAGAAAGACAGCTCAGCTATGAGTCAGAACAAAGAATAGTGATGCATGTTCAAGAAATAGCACTTGAACGTTTTATCACCTATGAAGCGACCCCATCTTGGTTTTCTTTTTCTTTTCTTTTCTTTCCTTTTTTTCTTTTTTGAGACAGGGTCTCTCTACGCAGTTGAAGCTGGCCTTGAGCTCACTTTTGTAGCCCAGGCTGGTCTCAAACTCGCACCAATCCTCCTGCCTCAGCCTCCTGAGTGCTGGGATTACAAGCGTGAGTCACCACGCCCGGCGGGACCAGGGTTGGAACTCATAACCTCACACGTGACAGGCCATCTTGTTTTAATTTGAAAATGTGGGAAAGACGTTGTTACAGTGACTCTTGGGCATGGCCAAGTATGGAAGCTAAGCAGTCTGTCTAAATTATATATATTATGTGATTTATAGATTTACCAAATAGGTTTATTTAAAATGTTGAAAAAAAAGTTTACATTATATTTATTTATCTTTTAGGTTTTATACTAGAGGCCCTGTTGGTTGAGTACCAAGTTGCTTACATTTAAAATAAAATCTTGTATTTATTTATTTATTCTGTATAGGGTCTGGCTACACACTTTTGAAATGTAGTGATCTTCCTGTATCAGCTTCCCCTGCACTAGGATTACAGGTCTGTGCCACCATGCAGGATTTTGGTGGCCGGTACTGGCATGCCCAGGATTTCTGGGCCAGCATGGTATGCAGTACTGGGGATTTAACCCGGGTCCCTGTCCTTGCCAGGTGGGATTTAGACAGTCAAGCTACCTCCCAACCTCTGGCTACATCATGTCGTCTTCACACAGAGCAGGGGTCATTCTCCATGTGGGGCAGAGTATCAAACTGTGTTCCTCAGGGCCTGAGTGGTTCACCAAACCACGTGCTTTAACCATTGGGCTACCTGGCAAGCCCCCAGTGAGCTGCAAGTATAAAGGGGAGCTTAAAAGCGCTTTTAACTTTGGTGAACAGTCTGGAGTGACTTACTGCATTATGTGTAATAGTAAATTTGTTCATTGCTTTAATAGGAATCTTTCCTTTCATATAGGAGGAGTCTCTTGTCCTATGATACCTGATTGCTTTTTCATGATGAATAAGAGGGCTAGCATCTGATAGTTCAGGAATCCAGGTCCAACCTTTGACTTGGTGTATCATGCTTTAGAACCATAAGCCTCTGACTGGAGCACAACGGCTGCAAAAAGTAGAGGGACCCACTGTGGACATGCATTCAGGAACAGACCTAGATGTGTCCTGTATATGTTCTTAACACACTCTGCCACATGTTCCTGTGACCTGAAACAGCTAAAAATGCAACTGAAGAAATGGCATGGCTATGGAGAAAACTTTAGTGAAAAGATTCATGTCCTCATCTGTTTTGTATGAAGTAATAATCTATTACTCACTTTTTCAAAAAGAAATATTTTATAAAATTTGCTAACATGGATAGATAAAGCAGTACGCATCACACAAAATCTCTCCAATGGCATATAATCGCCATGGCAATTTATCCAATAACATATTCCTCAACTTTTTTTTTTTTTTTTTTTTTTTTGTCTTTTTGAGACAGGGTCTTGCTGTACAGTTCAGGCTGGCCTTGAGCTCAGTTTTGTAGCCCAGGCTGGTCTCGAACTTTCACCTATCCTCCTGCCTCCGCCACCACGCCCAGCCAATATATATATATATATATATATATATATATATATATATATATATATATATATATATATTATGGCCGGCTCAGTCTGCCCCATGGGGCTGGTGCAGCATGTGGTGCCGGGAATCGAACCTTGGTCCCTGCGGTTGCCTAAGCTTGCCTAAGCAAGCACTTTAGACTACTAAGCCATTTTGTCAGCCCTTCCTCAACTTTGGAAATGCTATTTTTCTAAACTGAAGTCAGCAGGAATAAATGAAGTCACGAGTCAGATCTTGAGTAAAATGGAATCTTCCACATCCACATGGAAGAAATATTTATTTCAAAGATTTAAAACACATAAAGCCTTCCTTCTTTTTGAATTGCCACAGAAATTATGAAAAAAGTTAATTACACTGCTCAATATATTTGATCTTACTACTAGTATTTGCCAAGACAATTATGAAAGTACAATTGAGACTGAAAGTTAACCTAATGAGGTAAATATTACACCTGAAAATTAAAGATCAATAACTATTGATTTAAAGAAAATCAACAAAATTCTATGCTGTACCTAAACAAGTTTCTTATTAAAAATACATGCAGAAACACACATAAGGGAGAGTATGTTGGTAAAAGTGTGTGCTTCTTGTATCATAGATATTGATAAAATCTAGGGATAACTTATTTTAAATCATTAACATCAATATTATCAATAGCATGTAAGAGAGCAATACACAAATCTTAGTAAGTACTTAATAAATGCACAATGGTATTTATCATCATAAAATATTATCAATTTAAGTCATTATTTATATTAAAATATTTCATGTTTATTTAGAGATAAGGATATATTATTTAAAAACTAAATATATGAAGAAAATAACAATGTTATGATATTCAAACACTTCCATACATATGACTCTTCTGTATTACATTTAAATGTTTCTTAGTGTTCATGAATAGTTTTATACAGATTTTACAAATAACTAAGTCCAACATATGCAATTGATTTCACTTTAAAAATGCAAACATACAATCCTTATTAGTGTAAAAATTAATGTTTATCCCCAGATCCCTGAAAACTAAATTCAGTAATCTTCCTGGAAAAATTACATATTTGATGTGAACGCTTTACTTTATTTTCACATGAAAGATATATTATCATTCTTGAGGCAATTTGTATGCAAAGTATACATAGATGTGTACCACTACAATTTTGTAAATGTTTAGGTTCCTAAACCTTTGTGTAACAATGTCTGATTGTGTTCTTTCACATTCTATAAGGATTTAAAGTTTAGAAGATCAACAACTGATGTATACTTTGAAAGATTTAAAAATGTTCTAGCTTTTCAGAGTGAAAAATCCTGCATTTATGAGATCAAAAATTCTTATGTTTAATATTTTTATTCTTTTTATAAATTAAGCTCAATTATATGTAGGCATATTTGTTTTATAAGAATAAGCAATTGTATTGCATATTTTATAGGAATATATAATAATATTTTTACCATTTTTGCATATAAATTAGGAGTGAGTATTATATATATATGATATTTAATGAGTTTTGCTATCTAAAAAACCCTGATACTCTAACTACAGTCAAGGTAATTGATAATGATTAGTAGCATTACTAATTATTGTTTGAGACAGAATTGCACTGTACAGTTTAGGCTGCCTATGAAATCCCTTTGTAGCCAACAATGATCTCAAACTTTCAGTAATCCTCCTACCTCAACCTTGTGTGATGCTCTTAGCAATAATCGCCTCTTTGGATCATGAATTAATCACAAGGTATATAAGCAACCCAATGACTACATGAGGCTTTGTGGGGGACAAATAGACACAAACCATAACCATCCTGTACTATCAAGAAAAGCCATAGCATTTAAAGATGTGAAGTTTAAATAAATGTAGTTATTAAAATATATCTAAAGCCAGGTGTGGTGGCACACGTCTGTAATCCCAGCACTTGGGAGGCTGAGGCAGAAGGATCAGTGCGATTTCGAGACCAGCCTGGGCTACAAAAGTGAGCTCAAGGCCAGCCTGAACTGCGCAGTGAGACCCTGTCTCAAAAAGACAAAAAAAAAAAAAAATCTAAATAATTTTTGATTATTGTATCATTCTCTGAAATACATTACTTATTTATTGCTTCCATTTGAAGAAGATATCAACAAAATTGTTGTACAATGAGTGATTTTTCCACAATAAGAGCAAAAATTACTCTAATTATTGAGAAAGAATTTAACTATAGTAAATATTATTTTTGAATCATTTACTATTAACTGTAAAGGCAGAATTAATATAGAAATAAATAAATATGTGAAGAAACAGAAGTATTTTCAAATTTACTCAATTAGTATAGAAAAATGGTAAAAATATAATTATATTTCCATAAAATATATAATTAAATTGCTTGTTCTTAAAAAACAAATGGGCCTACATATAATTAACTTAATTTTAAAAGTCATAAAAATATTAAACATAAGAATATTTGATCTCATAAATGCAGGATTTTTCACTCTGAAAAGCTAGAACATTTTTAAATCTTTCAAATTATACATCAGTTGTTGATATTCTAAACTTTAAATCCCTATAGAATGTGAAATAATTCAATCAGACATTGTTACACAGAGGTTTAGGAACTTAAACATTTACAGAATTGTAGTACAACACATCTATAGTGTATTTTCTTTGTCTAACATTTTTTATCTTTTTCTTTCTTTTTAATTTATATCATTAAAGTTTTACATATTATATATATATATATGTATATCACTTTTTAAATTATTATTTTCTTTTGGAAATATCAAATCCTTTTCAGATACACAGGCAACAATTTTAATGTGCTCATTTTGTATCAAAAATTATATCTTCCAAAAAATCTTAATAAGTTTCTTACATAATTTTAAAATTATCACAAAGTGAATCTATAAATTAGAGTTGATTCTAAATATTTAAAATTTGAGTTTATATTTTGTTTTTAGACTTTTGCTAAGGACTTTAGTAGGATGATCAATTCACATGATCAGAATTGATTTTTCTTAAACACATTTACTGATAAGATACTATACTTATAACTGATAAAGAAAATCACATCGTTAAATAAGATGTCTTTTCTCTTTAACATATTATAATCATCACAGGATATTCAACAATAATAGATTCAAGGAAATCTTAATCTGTATGATACTTTTTTAAATAAACATATCTTAGTCTTACATTAGTCATATGAAGTGTGACTGCCCACATTCTGAAAGACTTCATTCGAATCCACATTTCTTATTATTTTAGATATATTCTTTTCACCCAGAGACTGATATATGACACTGTCTCAGTTACTCTTCTCTTCTTGCTAGGACAAATACCCAACACCCAAAATGAAGGAAGGAACGGCTTATTTATCTCACAGTTACTAGAGATTTCAGTTCATACTCAGCTGGCTACAAAGCAGTCTGGCACATGGCAGAGACCAGCAGTTTATGACAGTGGAATAACAGCAATGGCAACCAGGGAAAATTTTGTATCTCTGTCTCTCTTATACCCACTCAGGGTCTCTGCCTCATGCTGGGTGCAACACTCACACCCATAATTCTAGCAGTACTAAGACCCATAATCCAGTGGATCACGGGTTAGTCTCAAACTCTAGAAGTCCCCACCCCATGATTGCATGAGGCCTTGGGGGGAACAACTACACACAAACCATAACAAACTCCAGTAATGGCCAACATATTTTAGAGTTTCTTGATGTGTCGGATGAATGTATTGACAGAATGAAAATAGCAAAATTCTTTTTTATTTCTTAATGTATTTAGTACAGGGTCTACAGGGTCTTACTACACAGATCAGACTCATAGTGATCCTCCTGTCTTCAGCTTCCTAAGCACCGGGATTATAGGAGTTTGAGGGCACACCCAGACTCCATCACCTGGCTCAGCGTGACCTGGGGACAGGGCCAGCACAGTACACTGGGGATCAAAGCCTGGTCCCTGCGGCTGCCTAAGCAGGCACTTTAATCTGCTGAGCTATCTGGCTGGCCTGAAAAATAGCAAAATTTTAATTGTAGTTCAAACACTAGTGAATCTGACTTTTGGAGTTTTATATTACTCCTTTACCAATTTACCAAAAGTAGCATTGTGGAGATAACTCAGTGGATTAAGTGCTTGCCTGGAAAGCACGGAGTTCTGAGTTTCATCCCTGACAACACTACAAAAATTTTTTAAAAAAGAAATAGTCATTTAGCAAGTGGAAGAACACCATTAAAATGCAATAATAGAAAAGTTATCATTAGATTTGTTGATCTCTATCTATTGTGATTTTATACTCCGTTTCCCTCTAATATATTAACAAACTCAAAATATCTGACATTCAGCAACTATTGATAGATAAATTTTCAAAACGTTACCTTATAGCCACAAAGGGAGATGCATAGGTGAAATATTTCTCCTTTTCCCCAAAAGTAAGTTTTATTCCTAAGGGTTTGTCTTTCTGAATTTTCTTCCAGCAATATACTAGTAATATACTTGTTATTGGTTAATACAAATGTCCTTATCATTCCTGTACTGGTAAATTTAATGATAATCTGGCATTTGGACTTATTCAATTGCTAATTGAAACTTATCAAATATATAATATATGGTATATAATATAATATATAATGTAATTATATATATATAATGGCTGACTGAGCCTGCCCTGGGTGTGTAGCTGGTGCCAGGGATCGAACTGTGGCTGCCTAGGCAGGCATTTTAGACCACTGAGCTATCTTGCCAGCCCAAGGCCACTTATCTTTTAATGGTAAGTTATATTTGCTGCTACATGAGCTCAAAATGTATGTTGCTGCATGAGTCTTAAATGTATGATTCAGGATCCTGGTTGAATTCTGCTACTTATGTGCCTTGAGGATATATGGGCTCTGTGTTAATTTTTATTACTTTCTTCCATTTGAAGTTGAAATTTGCATTTCAGCTCCTTGCAAAAAGTGGTGTATTTTGGTAGACTATTTCTTATAAGCCTCTGAATTTAAATTACCCTCAAAGACTAGCAGTAGAATGTACAAACAGCAGCACTACTCATTGGGTAAACTGTCCCTTTAGTCACTACTGAAAGAAAGATATGTAGATATTTTCTTACCTCTTTAGTCACTACTGAAAGAAAGATATATAGATATTTTCTTACCTCTTATTGTTTCAAGAAGAATCCATTTGCTTTTCTCTCTCTCTCTCTCTCTCTCTCTCACACACACACACACACACCCACACACACCCATCAATATATAATAAGGCATATGGCATAGATTTTGTTGATGATGTTTACAAATCAACACTATGAATGCATTCCATAGACAATGAGAAACACTACTTTTGATACAAGTCTTTGGCAATTATGAAAAATGTGTGCTTTAAAAATTTGTTGGCTCATCTTTCTTATCAATAAAAGGAAAGAACAATGTTTCTGAGTTAGGATATCTCAAAAACTAACATTGTAGGGCTGGCGAGATAGGTCAGCAGACTAAGCATCTGCTTAGGCAAGTGCAGTTATCAAGGTTCTATCTCTGGCACCACATGCCCCACCAGCCCTACCCCTGAGCACACTGAGCAGGTCACTGAGACCAGGGGTGGTAGTACACACCTATAATTGCAGCACTGGGGGGCCTGATAATAGGAGGACAGGAGGATCACTACGAGTTCGAGTTGTTTGAGTTGTGTAGTGAGATTCTGCACACACACACACACACACACACACACACACACACACACGCACACGAATAACAAAAACAACAAGCTAACATAGAATTTGCACAGATTTCCTTAAATAGGCTAGGAAAACTGGCTCTCACTATAGAAACATTCAAGAACTGAGATTATCCATAACAAACCCATTGCTCTGTAAATGGAGCATCATCACGTCTTTCCATCCCTTTTCAGTTGTAAACCAGAGCAGTGACTTCTTCCTACCTCTTTTAGAGGTACAAATCAGTTTCAATGCACATTTTTCTACGAATTTCTACCTCCTTCTGTGTACTTTTGCTAATCTGAACTCTACGTATTTCCTGGTACGTCTTACAAATCAACACTGAATATTTTATGTTTATTCCAATACCAAAGAGAATCTTATATTCATAGACTAAATTCTCAAATCAAATGCTCTTAAGAGGTGTGGTTTTTGATACTACCCTGGACTCTGTACTGTTTAGTTCTTTCTAAATTTTCACTTCCCCAAATTTTCCCTCAAACTTTATATGCTGAAGATGTTAAATATTCCTCTAAAATAAGAAGAATATTAAAAACTTATTTTTGAATGAAACTAGTAATTCATTTAAGGATTCAGACAAACTTCTCAAAACTAGAGTCTGAAGTAAAATAAGGCTGAGATTCCTGTGGAAACAAATACAGACTGTTCCCTGTGCTAATCCTTGCATAGACATATGCTATGTGTTAAATGCAAAATATAAAAAGAAATAGTAGAAATATTTTACTATGTATATTTTTATCAACTCACCCAATTGATTGTTACAGTGTTACATATTGCTTCATTTATTCAATGACCTGACATATTCTTAGACACCAAAGCTTATTGAAATACTACAACGCACTTTTTTTTTGGCCCTGACAAAGATAAAACGTATTGTTCACATCAGTTTACAATTTGTCATAGTACTGCAGCATTCAAAAGATCAGACAAATCAACCGGGAGACAGGAAGATTTTATTGCACGCTGGTTTTAAACATACACTGGCACAGCAAAATTTTGTTTGACTGGCTCAACACTGAGCAGTGCTGAAGCTCCCAGTTTTATAGTTTTACAAGGGGGCTGATCTTCAGCATGGAACTTGTGAGCAGGCTGTTTGTCAGTCTGTGAAAGTTTTGTATTTTGTTAGCCCGGCTTGAGCATAACAGGATGCTGTGGGAACAGGTTATAAAATTTTATTTACAGGGGTAAAAGTTATTGCTCTTATCTGTATTAGAACAACAACAACAAAAAAAACCCCAGCAGCTGTGGAGAATGGAAAGTTTTGGAAACTTTTGGAAACTGTACTTTCGCTTTTGAAATTCTGCTTAGTACTACATGAGAAAACAACTCATGTGAGCTCCCTTACCCTAGAACTCAGCAGGTGCTCACAGGGATGAGCTAACCATGGTGTCAGATATGCTTTTTGGGTTTTTTTTTTTTTTTTTTTTTTGTCTTTTTGAAACAGGTTCTTTCTGTGCAGTTCAGGCTGGCCTTGAGCTAACTTTCTGTAGCTGAGGATGGTCTTGAACTCATGCCAATTGTCCTGCCTCAGCTCCCAAGTTCTTGGAATACAGGCGTGCACCAGCATGACCCAGCTGATATTAGATCTGTTTTACTCTAGACAAGATGGGACTCTTCATCACAAAACAAACTACAGTGAAGACTCAGAGTGGCTGAAGAAGGATGCTAAGAAAGACAGAGTACTTTCAGGCCCAGATGTTATGACATGGCAAACAGCTGAGAAAGTGAAGAGGTGTTGATGGGTCAGAGTTCCTGCCATTGAGATGCGGTACCCAACACCGGAAACTCACAAGATGAAAAATCTATCAGTTCCAGAGACAGCAGAAAGCTTTCATGCTCTGAGCATTGGAGGGAAAGGCTGTGGTTACGAAGGTTCCTGCTTTCACAGAATCATTCCAGGATTTATGTGTCAGGGTGGTGACTTCACTCGCCACAGTGGCACAGGCGGCAAGTCCATCTACAGGGAGAAATTCGATGACGAGAACTTCATCCTGAAGTGCACAGGCCTGGGCATCTTGTCCATGGCAAACACTGGACCAAACACAAACGGATCCCAGTTTTTCATCGGCACTGCGAAGACTGAGTGACTGTACAGTAATCATGTGGTCACTGGGAAGGTGAAAAAGGGCATGAACACGGTGGAGGCTGTGGAGCTCTTCGGGTGCAGAAATGGCAAGACCAGCAAGCAGAACACCATCACCAACTGTGGACAGCCTAACGCATGTCACTTCTGTGTATGGGCGCCACCAGACCAGACGATTCCTCTAGCTCAGGAGAGCGCCCTGCACCCTGCCTGCTCCAAATGCCCCACCATCTCTGCTCTTATTGCAGTTCTTTGGGTTCCATGTTTCCTTGCTCCCTTCCAAATGAACCTGGATTGCAGAGTTAAGTTTATGGTCAACAAAAAAGTTAAATAATGGAAAGAAAGAAAGAAAGAAAGAAAGAAAGAAAGAAAGAAAGAAAGAAAGAGAAAGAAAGAAAGAAAGAAAGAAAGAAAGAAAGAAAGAAAGAAAGAAAGAAAGAAAGAAAGAAAGAAAGAGGAAGGAAAAAATTGAGATAAAGAAAGGGAATGCAGGCAAGCCAATGGACCAAGAGCAATCAGAATCCCCTACATTTTCCATTTGCCAATCCTTCTCGATATATTAGGCACCCCTTCCATTCTGTCCAACTCCCACAATGCACAACTTTTATTTCTCTATGAGCTGGTTAGTGCTTCTTCTGTGTCTTAAGTCAGGATTGACTGATAGCTGCTGGATTTTTCCTGCAGAACTTGGTCATATCCACTCATACTCTTCTGACTACCATCACCACCTCCATAACCACTACTCTCAGCTGCTGGCTAGCAGGACCCTCATAACTAGACTGTATAGATAAGCCCGTCCCTCCCACTATTTGGCTACCACAAGCACCACCACTTGCCCCTGCTGTAGAATTAAAGAAGAGCTCTACGTAGCCGTGAACATAAGCCCCTCCATTTGTTCTTGCAGTAGAATTCAAAAAGAACTCCATGTGCCAGTGTTACATATTTGCTTTGTCTTTTGCGATTGCCACTGCACCTTTAGCAGTAGCAAATTTGACATCTGCCTCACCATTAACCCTGCCGTCAAGTCCAATTTTAATATGTACTCCTATAGGTTTCAGAGAAGAGAAAAAAATTATAAATATCATTCTCAGTGGCTCTGCACGGTAACTGCCTCTGTGTACACAGTGCTCCATGGTGCTCTGTCAGCTAGATCCAGCATCTCCATATCTATGACCAGACATTCCAGAGCAACAGTGATTGACATCTCTTCCAAAGCTATCAGACCCAAAACCATACCCATCATTACAGCCACCATAGTCATCATCGCCTCCACACCCTCCACCACAGGCATCCAGCCTCATCCTTTCAAACCCAGTTCCTCTGCCAATGCTACTCTATCCTCGTCCAGCCAGCCCTAGGCCTATCATGAGGACCTCAATGCTGCATAGCCATGAGCATTCAAGAAAGGTCACAGGGTGTTCAGACTTCAGCTCTGCTGCTCTTGAATATTTCCATATACCTGTGCTGTATTCTTTCATTCTCTTTCTTTAAAGCCTTTTCAGCTATCTCCTGTGAAGCAAAGTGCACAAAGCCTTCTTCTCACCATGCCCCACCCCTGAAAGTCTACTGGTGGTGTCATCCCATGTGGCATAATTTTTGACCCTAAAAAGAACAGCAACAATCTCTTCCTTGCTACAGTCAAATGAGATTCTTCTAACCCAGGTGAAACCATCATTGGCAGTATCAGGACTGTTTGGACCTGTATGCTTCAACACCCATTCTATTTGAACACTGTCGGACTTGAGTACATCAACATATTTGTGACCTGTGTTTTCTCTGTTCTTCTTTAAGGCTAGTTTCACTTCATCTGCTGATTCAAGTTCAACAAATGCTCCACCAGTTGTTGATCTGCCTTCTCTGCTGTAGATGAAACAAATACCTGATGCACCATTCTGGATTTTGCAATCAGACAGAAGCACATCACTTGGTCAGCTGAGTAGTACCAGGGTAGGCCCCTGACCCTCTCCCTGCCTTTAGTGCTCAGCATCATGGTGACTGTTGGGCTCTTGACGGCACACTTGGCTCAATGGAATTTTGATGTGGCTCTAAAGATACTGAGGAATTTTCCTTTCTTCCCTTAAATGGTTATAGCGAGATGGTAGGCGACACGTAGAAATACTTAACTTAATTTTAAAAACTGAGAAAAATGTATTGTAACCTGAATGTGTATAACAATACAGAATCAAGCATTAAATTTGTGAAAAAAATATTTAAATTTGCCATACATTACATTATTTCCTGGAACATTCATAATTTGAAGAAACATTCATTAATCACACTTCTCTTAATTAAATTTCAAGCATTCTTCCAACTATATCAATATTTTGAAATTGATACTTCTGAAATTAAAAATGTATTTCATCCGTGGAAAATACTTTTTAAATTGCTAAGATTAATTAACAAAACATATGTATTTGCATAATCATTTCTGCCATTGTTTTATTAAATTTATGAGGTCTTGTTCATTTTAGTGAGGCAGGATTGATTCTTTAGACAATGATAACTGCAGACCAGAAAATGATACTAATGCTTACATAGGTTAATTGTGAAAATATAAGTATAAGTTCACATATTTTAGGTTTAATTACTTTTGGATTTAGGTGCATTCTTAGTTTCCATTTAAAATGCTGTTTGGTTAAATGTTTACCATACAGCCTAAAATCTACATATTCTTAAAAACATAAAAATTTGTTATATGAACAGTATCAAATAATTCAGATTTCAGCATTAACACCTGTCATTATGTAGAACATTGTTAAGCAGAAAATAATTTCATAATGCCTTCATGAGTTTCTATGGTGATAAGGGGCTTGCCCTGACAGACAAATACAATTGAATAAGCAACGGTATCTCTTGCATTATGAAATTTGTTATCATTATCTACATAACTCATTAATCTCATACATCAATCCAAGTCTTTTTAGATTTTATAATATCTTAAAATAGACATTTTTGTGAAACTCCGTAAGAAGTGCAGCTGGGTAATTTGTTCATCTCCAGTAATGCTGAAATATTCCAATGACACCTAAATGTACTCTGTGGCATACTTGTGAGACTGCTAACACATCAATTATAGATGCCTCTGTTCAACTTTCCCAGAATTATGTGTCCCAGGGAACTAATTTATAGACCTGAAGAATTTGATATAGGTGTCAATTAAGTTGAATTTAGATTTCTCATAATCAGCATATGTTAATTGAAATGTACCCTCATTTTTCAGTATAGCTAATCAGTTCCAGTATTTAACATATTCACTCTACAATTTTCTTTCAGCGTTTCACAGATGACCTTCACATGAATTTGAGGTATACTGACCAGCAAAACTTTCTCTGTAACAGAAGAACCCAATGATGACTAACATATATAATAATTTTACCAAATACAATTCAAATAATGTGTGCTAGAATGTGATGTGCAGTCTGTATTACTCTAGTCTTCTAGCACCATAGGAACTTTCAGGCAATGTTATAATAAGCTGGGATAATAACTAAAATCACGAAGGAGTGGCTGAGTTTTTGTTATTTGTTTGTTTTATTTGTTTAATTTACTTTTTCTTTCAGTTGGTTATCTGGTCTGAGGCATAGAACTGTATTTCAAAATTAAATTTTACCTCCAAATATAACTTGTGTATGAATTAACCCCAACATTCTGGAATCTATCCAACATTCTGAAATCTTTTCACTGTAATTAAAGGAATGCTCTGCTTCCCAAATATTACAAAATTAACCTGGTGGAGTGTTGCAGGCCAGTGTTTTCACATGTCTGGCAAGTTCTTGGTGTTTTTACAATATTAGGATATAGTCTCAATTTGCTCATGCCATGAGGAAGGCAAGATAGTTACATAGGTAGGTGGATGGGTGTATGGATAGAAAGACAGACAGACAGACAGACAGACAGACAGATTGATTGATTCACAGGATTATGTCTAAGGCCAAGGACATGGAAAGTACATTAAGGAATTGCAAGGGGTAAAGGAGATACATGAACCCTGGGCTATCATCATTCTCTGACATACCTTTCTTTTATCTTTAGCTTTCACTATCCCACATTCTGCCAATGTGTTTTCACTCTGAATATATAATGAATGAATTTGCCTTTATTTAATATCAATGAATGTAAATTATTTTTTCCCAAAATGCTTATCTTACTTTTTTGAACTCTCATTTTTTCACTATTTGATTCAGTAGAACAAGTAGCAGTTTCGTGTTAAGAAAATATTAAGGAAAATGTTGTAATAGAAAATAATCTATAAAAAGTGAAGTAAGTAAGTAATTATTGGCAGAATCACCAAATAGGTGGAATGCTTCCTTTTGACAGGGATTAAAGCTCAGATCTCTGGTCTTTGTCAATCAAATGAACTATTGTTATTAAGATTAGTTTCATATGGCACAATGAGAAACTTCATGTATACAAGTGTCTTTCATGGTTATCAGATGACAATAATACTGAATAAAAACTTGGACAATGAGGGCTGGTGAGATAGCTCAGCCATCTAAAGTGCCTGCTTGGGAAAGCTTAGGCAACTGCAGGGAACACAGTTCAATTCCCGGCACCACATGTTGAGCTAGCCCCACCCCCAGGGCAGGCTGGGCCGGCCATCGCATAAGTAAATAAAGTTTATTTTAAAAATACTTGGAAAATGAGTTAAGAATGATCTTGCACACATGTATTTACATCTTCATGTAAACAAGATAATGTTACAATCAGCAGTCCAAACTTGTGAAAATATGGTATATTTGCTGCATTCTGTTTATGTTGATTTCTTTTACATTGAATGTTTAATCCTTACAAAAAAGAAGCTCATATATATTGACTTTCTGGTAGTAATTTCTGTCTTTATTTTAGTAATTTCTGTCTTAGGTGATAATTTGCAATACTGATGATTTAAATTCTATTCATAATTATTGTTTTTAAAATTGACTTTAAATCATCACTGTAATAATACCCCCAAACAATATTAACCAGATTCATAGGTGGTTAAACATGCCTTACTTGGTATTGTCTTTTTTCTTACAATGTGGCCATTATGTCTCAAAGATCAGTTTTAAGAAAAACAACATGCAATATTTTTATATGTTAGTTTACTGAGTTTCCTTGAATGAAAAACAAAAATCTGTATTCCTAGCTATATATTTCTACACAAAATTATCAGAAATCCATATCAAGACAAGTGATGAGGTTAGGGGGATGAGATTCAGTTTTCATTCCTATAAACCTGTTTAAGGCAAATGGCTTTAACATTACTTCACTTTTGCAAATAATTTTTGTCATATCATAGGAAGAAGACAGTCTTATAAACATTTCAGAAAAATCATTGTGAAATTGCTGAATTTCTTTCTGGTCTTTAATCTCAGAAGAAATACATGATTGCTCTCAAAAGACAAAATTCTCTTCTACTGTCCCTCATCACAGCCAATAATCTCTGCTGTGGTAATTGTTTTATAACTCCCATTTTTAAACCTTTGAGTAGGCTTTTTCCTACTCAGTAGCAAGTTCTTCAGTCATGTTAAATAAAATTAAGGACTCAAAGCATTGTACCTACTGGCTAGCTTGTGAAAAAATTCTGTAACTATGAAACATATTCATTGCTCAAGAAATTTTCACAGCACGGTATTGATTTAAGATTATTCTTCCTGTTCTGAAAGTTGCTTTTGAATATTATTACCTTTTATGAAGCATAAGTGTTACTTCTGGGGATTTTAGAATAACAGTCTTATTTATGAATAAAATCAATGTAGCAAAATTGCCAAGTAGTGGCACTTTACATTCATTATTACTACTTATTCATATGACTAGAAAGAGTTCTATTCATTCTGAATTTATGTCAAATTCTCATTAGACTATAAATTGTTTATTCATAATTTTTGTTTAAAAAAAGCTTTTAGAATCAGTTATAAAGAAATATTTCCTCTTCAAGATTTAAAATGTCATTATATATTTATGATTATCATAATATATGTCTCTGAGCAATTTCCGGAAAATGTAAATTATCTAAGAATACACTTATGATTTATGATAAAAACATAATGTGAGTTATAAATGAGGAAATACGTCTTCCAGGCCTTAGCGCATTGTGCAGAAACAAATGAAATGTATTAAAAAATGGACCAAATTTTAAAAGAAGTTCATGCTATTCAATTAATTTCACTCATAATATAATAATGTAGTTGTACTAATGATGTACAAAGAATTAAACTGCTTGAAAACTAACACTTGCTGTGCAAAATTATGTATTTGATGGTAATGCCTAAGCAAAAACAATTCCAAGTAATAAATATCTCATTTCATGTACAACTATCTGGTGAAAACAGTGAAGGCGAGTTTTGGATTGACCTGGAAATGCAAAGCAATTTCAACAGTGAAGTGCCAGGTAACTGATTAGGCATTTTGATAATGTATCATACCGTATGATAATAAATAAAGGCAAAAAAGAAATGTCTAATTTCAGTTTTAAAATTATGAATCTCAACAAGATTAGGGCTTAAGTGTGTGTTGCTGATAGAGGATGCATTCAAATATTTAAATATGAATTTAAAATCTTTTGATTCTGATGCAATTACTTCATTTCTAGAAAAAATATTGAAATAAAGACAATATCTCAAATGCTTTTCAAACTAATAAATTATGAACTTTATTATTTATTCTTAAAGATCATATAATTTAGCCAACAAAACAGACTCCTAAGCACTTTCTGCACAAAGTGTTGCTCTTCATAATCTTTATGTGCCTGATTTCTTTTATGCAATAAAATAATGCTCTTGAAGTTCTTTTTTATTTATTTTTTAATCTTGTATTTATTTGGAACAGGGTCCTGCTGCAGACATGAACTCAGAATGATCCTCCTGTCTCAGCTACCTCAGCACTGAGATTACAGGTGTGTGCCACCATGCCCAGTTTTGGTGGTCGGCTCTGCTCAGGGCAGGCACGATGCACAGTACCAGGGATCAAGCCCGAGTCCTTGTCAGGAAGGCAATTAGACCCTCAAGGTATCTCCCTGGCCCTTGCAATTCTGTGTTGATGCTTACATGGGAATTTATTCTATTTTAACGCTAAAATTCATTGCATACTATTAGACAATTTGGTTATCCAATATTCTGTCAATAAATATGAGTTATTTATATTTATCATTGATGGCCTTACAAGGAAGATAACTATATTTCAGTTCTAATGGACAGAAGATATCATTATGGTATGATGTTTTTAGTTCTTCTGGAAAAATTTCCAGTAGGAGGATAGCTAAATTGAATGGGATTTCCAGTTCTAGTTTTTTAAGGAGCCTCCACACGGCTTTCTGTAATGGTTGCACCCGTCTGCATTCCCACAGCAGTGGAGAAGGGTTCCTTTTTCACCACAGCCTCTCCAGCATTTGTTGATGGTTAATTTCGTTATAGTAGCCATTCTTTCTGGGGCAAAATGGTATCTAATTGTTGTTTTAATTTGCATTTCATGGATGGCTAGCGATGTGGAGCATTTTTTCACGTATTTATAGGCTTGTTGATTTTCTTTCTCTGAGAAGTGTGTGTTCATGTCAGATGCCCATTTCTGGACAGAAGAGAACATTTCTAGTTAGAAACATACATAATCATAATCAGATATATTTATTTCTTTTATGATTCAGGTATATTTTAATTCATGTGTAAATATGTATATATAAATAACATATTAATTTCATCAAACAATAAACTACAAATTGAATACAATGACCTATAAATAACAGAAATTTCACTATCCTGCTCTTTTAAGTGTTCATTTATCCTAATATTCCTCAGTAAAATGTCAAGCTTCTTAGAATTGTACAATACTTGCCTCTGATTTCATAAACTTTTTAGTAATATTCCTTCTTTAACAACTGATTATCATGCTAACTTTATTTTAAAATAATTTTTTGTTTAAATCACAAAGTTTATTTTCCTGCACAAGCTATAACTACTTAAACTCATGGATATTTTGAACTTGAACTTCTGGCAATCCTTGTGCCTCAGGCTGCCTAGTGTTGGGATAACACACATACTGTTCCAAGAATGGTGGATGTGTTTTTATTTTATTTATTTACTTACTCATTTATGTATTTCGTAAAGGATCTCATTACACAGTTTGGACTTGTAGTGTTCTTCATATTTTCAGCATCCTTAATGCTGAAATTACAGGCATGGTCCATCATGCCCTGTCTTGGTGGCCTGGTCAGCTTGTCTGGAGGAGGGCCTGGTGCCTCATGAAGCAAAGGAGATGGAACCCCAGTCCCTGAGCTTGCATACACAGGTGCTCAGTTCACTGAGTTATCTCCCTGGTCTGATGAATGTGTTTTATATATGCTCTGCCACTCACAAAGTATGGAAAAATAGAAAATACACTAAATTTTTCATTTCCTAATACTCCTTATTATTGAATAAGGATAATGCAAAACAATACTAATAAACAATGATAATAGGTTCACGTAAGTTTTCTCACCAAGAATTAATGAAAGGGATCTTGGTGTTCTTTTAAAATATGGTATTTTACAAATATCTGTATTAGCTATTAAGAATAGTACACAAGCTGAATGAAATACCTCTTTTCCCCTCATATTCTCAACATTTTCTTAAAATTTATACAGCCACATGGCAATTATCTCATATCATCGCATAATTGTATTTTTTTCTGTGCTGACGCATCTAAAATAGATACTTGTTTTCACAAACTGAGTGGCAGTCATACATTTTGATTAATACGAATATCTAAACTAATTTGCTGAATACTTCAACCAAAGAAAGAAGAATGTTTATTTTTAATACAACAATATTCTTAAAGTGAAAATAATAAAAGCAAGAATCTGAGCTTTCTTACATAATCACATGGAAGCCAAATTTTTCTACTTGTATCTAAGTCAGCTTTTCATATCAGTTGTCATTAGTCATCTAGGGTTCATGGTCTGTGATGATGGATACTAGCCTTTTTCTCTTTTCAAATAAAGTTTAAGTCATAAACTTGTTTTCCATATTTGCTTTAAAGAAAACATAAATCCATTCGAGGCCAACCATATTAATCTGTGTGTTATTTTAGCTTAATGTTAGAGACCAGTAAATTTTAATATCTTACGACACAAACTTTTATTATATGATTTTCACCAAAGAAAATTGATTGCTTATCATCTAATTAAATAATAAGCTATACTTACATAAATTTTTCTAAATTAATAAAAAGAAAATAACTGAAAAGATTAAAGTACCTTGCACTTGAAAAACTTATGAAGTAAAGGTAAAGAAGATACTCTATAAAGCACTGATGTCAATGAATTATAGCATTTTAAAAGATCATGATAACACTATATGGATAACATTTTGCATAACGAGTAGAAACATTTATAACCAAAAAATTTCTGAACATTTAATGTTTTTAAAGTGTTGACTTTTAAACTAGTGTATAATCTTCATAGAAGCAAATAAACTGACATCAAATTTTAGTCTACAGTTCTGCAGAATTTTATATTTAGAATGAAGCAAAGGAATTCCAAAATCCCAAGAAAATAATATGCATATAGGGTTATTTTCTGTAAATATCCACATGTAAGCATATCCTTCAATGATGATAGTGTCAAAGACACACACACACACACACACACACACACACACACACACACACATACACACACACATCCTGTATGAAGACAATGAAGGGAACAAAGTGTAGGTTTGGAAAATTGTGAATTCGAGTAACTTATAACTGAAGTTTGAATAATTTTCTTTTCTTTTCTGTACATACCAACAAACACACATTTAAATAACAATTTCTTTCTTTTTTTTGTGGGACCAGGGTTCAAACTCACGACCTTGCACTTGCCCAGCAGGCACTTGTGCCTCGGAGCTATCTCCCCAGCCCCT
>PVJA010036057.1:0-21363 GCA_004027025.1 Myocastor coypus | reverse complement strand
TGCAGAACTAGCCTAGGTGATTACAGACAGAAGAGTGGAAATAGAAAATGTGGGCTCTGTACACGGTGGAGTAAACCCAGCCAAGAACAAAGCCCTGTACTTTGGGGCAGTGTGGAAAAAAAAAAAGTAGCCCACAATCTCATGCATGTGCTACACAGTGGATTTCTTAGGAGTGGCTCAGGGGCCACATCCAGCTTTGGTGACATCTTTATCATGGCATTTTTGAGATCATGACCTTAGGGGTGCCGAGAACAGTATTTCTCTCTTTCCCCTGTGCCCCACCA
Source organism: Myocastor coypus (assembly GCA_004027025.1). NCBI lineage: Eukaryota > Metazoa > Chordata > Mammalia > Rodentia > Myocastoridae > Myocastor > Myocastor coypus. The sequence goes on along the minus strand of PVJA010036057.1, from coordinate 21,079 downwards.
CCCAATCTACTCCTGGGAAAGCAGAGAGAGTCCATGGGTGGCGGGGCAGCTCTGCTTTCCTGTTGGGCCAGAATCCTCTCTGGGTTCCACCGCCTGGGCTGCATTCCTCAGTGGTGCGGTCAGTCAGGCTTTCATCTTTCCTGCTTCCTGGAGACAAATTGAGCCATTCATCCCAGCCTGCCACGGGTGACATGGGAGGGGGCCACCATTTGCCACCCTGTAGTTGTTACCTACCCATATCTACATTCAGGCTGTTTAATGTGTTAAACTTGAGTGTGAGAGACTTGGAGGCTGAGGTGGGAGGGTTTCCACAAGGGCAAGGGCAGCCTGCACTGCAGAGTGAATGCAAGACTGGGCCCTGTCTCAAAAAAGGGACGACATGAACATGGCCTGGTAACCTAGGTCTGGGTAGGCGCTGTGTCAATGAGCTATATTCCTGTCAGAGCGTAGGGCTGAAATCAACCATAGAACGGCTTTAACTCACTCTCTACTCTGCCCACAGCCCTATTTGTTGCAAAATACAGTCTTTTCCTTTCTCTGCTGATGTTACTTGGTGTTTTATTACTTGTATCCTACTTTGAGGCTTTTTTTTTTTTTTTTGTGGTATAGGGGATCAAACTCAGGACTTCACACTTGCCAGGCAAGCACTTATTCCACGGAGCTATCTCCCTGGCCCCTGTGGCCTTTTACTGAAGGTCATGAATTCATTCTTCAGTCAGCAAGCATTACTGAAGCAGTCACGTTGTGTCCAGAGCCTGAGGAATGGAAGTAACAAGCAGCTGTCCATGGGACATTCACAGCCTCATGGGAAGATCGCAAACCGAGTTTGCGGCACAGGGCTGCAGGGACTGCAATAGAGGAAGGTGGAAGTGGGAGTCAGAGTGCAAGGCTGAAAAAAAAAAAGTAAACAGAAGAATTCAAGCGTGGTGGTGCACGCCTATAATCCCAGCACTTGGGAGCCTGAGGCAGGGGGATCAGTGCAAGTTCGAGACCAGCCTGAACTTTGTAGCAAGACCCTCTCTCAAAAAGACCAAAAAAAAAAAAAAAGTAAAAACAGAGTGCAAGGCTGGATGCCAGCCAGCTCGCTTGTACTCCGCTGACCAGGCTGTTGGGGTGGAGGAGACATTCCACCTGCTTCAGAAGCTTAATAAGCAGTTAGTAACTGGAGCTTTCTGAGACCATTGTGGGGCACAGTGTGAGGGCCGTATCAGTATTGCCTAACAAGCGTTGCTTAGCCTCCTATTCCCAATGAGCTGTCACATAGCTTCCAGGCAACATACAGGTGGCCCCATTCAGAGTTAATCTTTCCAATTTGTCCCACCACCTGGTTCCGTTTGACTTTATTACAGTTGGTCCAACTTCATTAGAGGGCGAGATACCCAACCTTATCTCAAAACCCTTACCAACACCTTACACAAAGATATATTGTAATGATATCACACACAGGCTTCACTGTTTTCCCTTTTTCTGGCAGTGTAAGGGTGGAGTCCAGAGCCTACCACATACCGAGCAAATACTGTACCCTTAAGTGGTGTCCCCAGTCCTTGTCACATTCTTTTACTTTATATATTCCTCTTCCATTAGACCTTAAGTCCTCCTTAGGGTATCAGGAAATTGCCACTTGAAGCCAAAATTCCACACATTCAAATATCTGTTTTGTGGGGCTGGGGAGACAGCTCTGTGGCACAAGTGCCTGCCTGGCAAGTGCAAGGTTGTGAGTTCTAACCCCATTCCTGGAAAAAAAAAAAAAATCTGTTTTGCTATACCAGAAGGGATGGAAATAGTCAATTTTTTTTTTCCCCCTTTGAGACAGAAGCTTGCTATGTAGTTGAAGTTGACCTCATACCTACTATGGGACCCAAGTTGGCCCAAACTTGCAGCAGCCCTCTGCCTCAGCCTCCCAAGTGCTGGGATTACAGGCATGCACCACCATACCTGGCCTAAAATACCACTCTTGCCAGGCCACCTCTCTGGCTGAAGGTCTCCTGCATGTGGACCTCTCTTGCACACCCTGATGCCATCCTGCATACAAATTTGACTTCCCTTCAGGTCCAAGTCTGATATGTTACTTTTTTTTTTTTTTTGCCACTGGCATTACTCATTACTCACTTCTGCAGAGCCATTTCAGGAACACTCCTTTTATTATTTTTTTAGACTATTTATTTATTTATTTATTTATTTATTGCAGGCTCAGCCTGCCCTGGTGGGGCTGGCACAGCATGTGGTGCCCTGGATCGAACCTTGATTCCTGAGATTGCCTAAGCTTGCAGTCTAAGTAGGTGTTTTAGACTGCTGAGCTATCTCACCGACCCCAAGGAGCACTCCTTTTAAATTCCATTTCAGAACTTAATTATGTTAACAGTTTATTAAGCAGCATCAGCATGTGTGCCTCTTCCTATCCCTTAACATCTTAGACAGACTCCATAATTTTAGGGTCAGTCACTTTTGATGCTTAGAATTCTATTGGGTTCTGACAATGAGCATTCAGCAGTACAGTGTTGGGGAGTTGCTACTTGTTCTTAGCACTGAACAGGAAAATCTCATGCTAAGAAAACTTACAAGCTGGGTGCAACAGTACAGGCCTGGGATCCAGCACTCTGGGAGGCTGAAGCGGGGTGATCACAAATTAAGCCCAGCCTAGGCAGTTTAATGGTTTATCCAGACTGTGTCTTAAAGTAAATAAGATAGGAGGCTGGGGTTGCAGCTCAGTGCAAAGACCCTGGGTTTGATCTCTCGTACCAATAAATAAATAAATAAATAAACAAACAAACAAATTTATGGGCCTGGCGGGATGACTCAGTGGTCTAAAGTGCCTACTTGGGAAAGCTTGGGCGGCTTCAGGGACCGTGGTTTGATCCCTGGCACCACATGCTGCGCCAGCCCTGCCCTCAGGGCAGGCTGAGCTGGCCATAAAAATGAGCGAATAAACAAACAAAGGTTCTGAAACAAGAAAAAAAAAAATTTATAAACACATGCACATGCACATAAATTCAGTCTAATCCAGTTTATAGCTCCGGGTGTCCCACCTGGTTAAAGCCCTTCTGCCCCTGTCTCAGCTCAGTCCTGAGCTGCCAGGAGTGGGGTGGAGGAGATGAAGAGAGGTGGGGGGGGGGTTTGAGCAACTGTGGAGAGGGTGCCTGGGCAGCAAGGGTCATGGCCAGGCACTAGGAAACTGTCCGTCTTCCTTCCTTCCTTCCTTCCTTCCTTCCTTCCTTCCTTCCTTCTCTTTTCTTCTCTTCTTGCTCCTTTTTCCCAGTGTTAGGGATCAAGTCCAGCACCTCCTGCAGCTAGGCAAGGACTCCATCCATGAGCCACACCCCTCCCCCCCAAGCTTAACTTCTGGAATTCCTGCTCCCCTCACAGCTCAGTCAGCTTCTTCCAGTGCCAGCCAGCCTCTGTGGGGAGGTGGTCCCCTTTGCTCTGAGGATCCCCTTAGGAGGTTCTTCCTAGGAACTTCCTTTCCACTGCCCAGCAGCACTCAACGTCCCCAAACCCTTCACTGTGGTGAGGGACCGGGCTGTCCTGGGGCTCTGGTGCCCCTTCCTCTCAACACACAGCACAGGAAGTGCCTGGTGCCCTGGCATGACCCCTGGGCTCCGTGTCATTCCCAGGGGCTCGCACCATGGACCCCGGTGATGACCTTCACCTCTGGAAATTTCACATCTTGGTTCTGGGCCTCATGGCACCATGGGGTGAGGAGCACCCCAGCCCTAGGAGTCATCTTCCCACAGCTCACTCCCACCCTGGTCTCTGCAGGATGTCTGCAATCTGAGCTTCTCTTCCTTTCCTGTCTTTTTACTAAACTTGATTAAGCTCAGTTTTTGTCAGTTGTAACCAAGAGTCCCCTAAAGTACAAATCCATATTCACACCATACACAGAAATAAACTTTTGGGGGCCAGGGCTATAGTTCAGTAGCGCAGTGTCTACCTGGAAAGCTTGAGGCTTTGAGTACACAAAACAATAAAATAAAATAAATTTCTACTCAATTAACTTATTAAGAGTTTTAAAAGCACAGAGCTTTTTACCAACATGGAGCTGAAGGCAAAGAAGCCCCTGCTTGTCCCAAAGCTGAAGCCAACGCAAAAACTTTGAAGGCCAAGAAGACTGTGCTGAAAGGCATCCACAGCCACAAACAGAAGATATAAACATCACCCACCTTCAACGTCCCAAGACACTGCTGCTCTGGAGGCAGCCCAAATACCCTTGGAAGAACGCCCCCAGGAGGAGCAAGCTTGACCACTATGACATCATCAAGTTCCCCAGAGCACAGAGTCAGCCATGAAAAAGATTGAGGACAGCAACATGCCCGTGTTCATTGTGGATGTCAAAGCCAATCAGCACCAAAACAAATAAGCTATAAAGAAGCTCTATGACATCGATGTGGCCAAGGTCAATACCCTAATCGGACCTGATGGAGAAAAGAAGGCACATGTTCGACTGGCTCCCAATTATGATGCATTGAATGCTGCCAACAAAATTGGGATCATCTAAACTGAGTCCAGCTGGCTAATTCTAAATACATACCTTTCTCTCCCGTTAAAAAAAAAAAAAAAGCACAGAAATATTAACAGGAAACATAGTAGAAGCTTTGTACAACTTTAGAATAAGATCAGCCTATCTAAACATTGCATAAAGCATAAGGACCATAAAGGGAGAGATAGATAATTTTATTTAAAGTACTTTTCTATGATGTAGAAAAATATATACACTGGGTGTGGTGGTGCATGCCTGTAATTTCAGCCACTGGGAAGCTAAGACAGAAGAATTGCTATAGGTTCAAGGCCAGCCTGGGTTACATACATAGTGAGTTCAAGGACAATCTGAGCCATGTAAAACAAATAAATAAACAAATAAATAAATAAATACATTAACAGTAGAGGCCAGGTAGAGGGCTCTGTGGCCGAAGTGCCTGCCTGGCAAGTGCAGGGTCATGAGTTTGAACCCTGGTCTCAGAAAAAAAAAAAAAAAAATTAACAGTAACCTATGATGACAATGGTGTTTTCACAGAAGAGAGTTATCTCTCATACCCATTGGTATAACTTCTTGGGACAATGACACTATGGTATCCATCAACATTTCAGGTGAACATATTGGCTGTCTTGGCATTTCTGCTTCAAGCTACCCACAGAAATGTTTACAAAAGCACACAGAGAAATATGACTACTCACTGGCAACTCAGGTGCCCACCCACAGTTCCAGTCCTTCAAATGCCAAACTCTCGGGGTTAGTTTACTAAACCCTACCGATTCTGCAAAATACTATGCAGCTATGGAAAGAAAGGGACTCAAACTGAGCACAGGGTATTCCGGCTATTTGGAGGTCAGGACAGAAGGTTGCATGTTTGAGGCCAGACTGGGTAACTTAGTGACATCCTCTCTCAAAGTAAAACAGTAAAAAAGGGCAGAGATACAGCTCAGTGACAGAGTGCCCCTGGATTCAATCCTCAATACTGGAAGAAAAAAAAAAAAAAAAAGATGGAAGAGGAGGAGGAAGAGGAGGAGGAGAGATTCTATCTGTACCAACATGGAAAAATGCCCTTGACATAGTGAGATATAAAAATTCACTCTGAGGGGCCCGGCAGGATAGCTCGGTGGTCTAAAGTGCCTGCTTAGGAAAGCTTAAGTGGCTGCAGGGACCGCAGTTCGATCCCGGGCACCACATGCTGCGCCAGCCCTGCCCTCAGGGCAGGCTGAGCCGGCTGTAAAAATAAATAAATAAACAAACAAAAGTTCTGAAACAAGAAAAATAAAATAAAATAAAAAATAAAAATTCACCCTGAGGGGCTGGAGAGATAGCTCTGTGGCACAAGTGCCTGTCTGGTAAGTGCAAGGCCCTGAGTTTGAACCCCGGTTCCATAATAACTAACTAACTAACTAGCTAACTAACTAACTAAATAAATAAATAAATATAAAAATTCACCCTGAGGAGCAGTATTACAACAGGCTATGTAGAATAAGGACTTGTCTAACAGCAGTAAGGTGCTCAGGCTACAGGATCTAAAGACCTGGGTTTGAGCCCTGGCCCTTGGATGTACTGGCAGGGAGCTGAGTGACTTACTTCCGTCAGCATCCTCAGAATCATGAAAATTAGTGAGTTCCTGTCCCTAAAGCTCTTAGGACAGGGCCTGGGGTAGAATAAGCACACTGCAAGCATCAGCTGTAGCAATGACATAAAATTATATTCACAACTAAGTGTGCTAACAGTGGCCTGAGGCGAGGGAGGAATGGGAGACCTTCTCTTCCGGCTTCACTTTCTAGTTTGACTCTGTTCGAGCTTCTGCTCCTTTTGAGGGTTAAGAATGGAGAAGGGCTGAATGGCTTATGGACCAAAAAAAAAAAAAAAGTAGTAAGAAAATTAATGTTTTTTTTTTTAATGGAGTCTATAAGGAAAAGGGTCTCTCCCTGGTGGAAGTGTGTTATTTTTCTAAGGAAGAATGAGTGAGTAGATCTTTTGGGAGGCTTAACTTGGGATACAGACTGGAAAACGCTTTAATTGTGAGGTCTCCCCTTTTACCAACAAATGTTTTAGGGAAGTAGCTTGGAAGTAAATGGAGTATCCAGGGTAATCCTTTCTGTTTGGGACATGGAGAATGATGTGTGGAAGCTAACACTGCTCTTGTCACTGGAAGGCCCGAGGAGAAATGGCCTTGTTTCAACCCTGAGCTCTCTGTGGAGCCAGAACCTTAGTTCTGAGTGTCTGCCTGCTAGCCCTCTCATGCTGCATCTTGGTCCTCACGCTACCTCTTTCCCCTAACTTTGCTCATCACTGTCCCTGTCCTGTGGCTCTCAGTGACATCCTTGACCTCACCCCGACTCCCAGATCCTCATGTGGACACCGAGGTGGACCAGAGCTCCCCAGGCTATGTCAGAGTGTAGATTTCTTCAGTTTCCTCTCATGAGATCTGTAGCCCTAGGCCAGGGTCTGAGTCTTACCTGGAAGGCTTTCTGCTGGGCTCCTTAATAAAGGAGGGCACGACGAAGAGGAAGAAGATGAGCAGAGCCAGGAGCAGGGGCCACAGGATACCTCGGGCCAGGTGAGCGGGTCTCCGTGGACAGGACCACATGGTGGGGCTGGGATCAAAGGGACACTTCTGCACATCCCAAGGCCCGAGGCAGGGGCCAATGCTTTGCTGCTGTGTGCTGGACAGAGTGCACACCCTTCCCTGGCTCTGGGGAGGGTCAGTCTCTGCCAGGGCAGCAAAGGAGGAGCCGCCTTCGCTGCTTTAGGAAGGCTTAGACGCTGTTGAGGATTAAAAGGAAGAGAAACTCCTTTTGTTCAAACAGGTTGACAAGTTTGTTTTTTTTTCTGGTCTCTGAGGCCAATTTCTGGATGTAGAACTTTATGAGAAACAAGTCACGTGCACCTCACTTTATGGGGCTACTCGATTTTCTTGCCTTATCTTCACCGGAACTGGTGTCGTCCCACAGCCACTCCAGGAGCAGGGTGTTCTCGTGTCCCCATTTCACAGCTGAGGAAACGGCCTGGGTGAGCCCGAGGGTGCCCAGGCGTGGAGGGAGCTGTGGCCAGCAGGGGTTTGCGTTTCTACAGGGAACAGCAGTACCCTGAGAAATCATTTACTCTGCAGAAGGAAGTAAAAAGCAGTGCAGCCTCTGGGGGAGGGTGGGGGGGAATGGACATTGCACAGCTATAAAACCAAGATCAGTGCTATAGGTTTTAAGAAAGCAACAGAGTCAGAGAAGGAGCCTCCAGGAAGCCCTGTGCATTGCTGTTCTTAAAAATAGTGCTCCTGGGGCCTGGCGGGATGGCTCCGTGGTCTAAAGCACCTGCTTAGGAAAGCTTGGGCGGCTTCAGGGACCGCGGTTCGATCCCCGGCACCACATGCTGCGCCAGCCCTGCCCTCACGGCAAGCTGAGCCGGCCATAAAAATGAGTGAATAAACACACAAAGGTTCTGAAACAAGAAAAATAAATAAATAAATAAAATTTAAAAAAAAAAAAGTGCTCCTGGGCCAGTGAGAGAGCCCAGTGGTCTAAAGTGCCTGCTTAGGTAAGCTTAGGCAGGCCCTGGGAGCCCTGGATCGGATCCCCAGCACCATGCAAGCCACACCCACAGGGCAGGCTGAGCTGGCAAAAAAAAAAATAGTGCTCCTTGCCCACACCTGGCAGTTGCTCCACTGCCAGCGCACAGCTTCCCTTTCTCTACCCAAAGCCCTTGTCCTTAACCATGGGGTTAAGAAAGAAGAGCATCAGCCGCTTGCCAGGGAGCACCCTAGAGCACAGAGCACAGTCTCTTTCACAACTGACCTAGCGCTCTCTCTGTCTCTGAGACTGTCTGTCTGTCTCTGTCTCTTTCTGCCTCTCTGTCTGACTCTGTCATCCATCTGTCTCTCTGTCTCTCTATCTGTCTCTGTCTCTCTGTCTCTGCCTCTCTCTGTCTGTTTGTCTCTCACTCTCTGTCGCTCCCCCTTGGCCTGTCCCTCTCTCCCTCCCTCCCTCCCTCCCTCTTCCACCTGCCTAAGGACTAATGCTCATCATTACACTGACTCCATACACATTTTATGAATAAACCCATGTCAATTCCTAACTCTTCCCCCTGACTCACCTTTGACTCTCAGTTGTCCTAGGCTCTTGGCAGATGCAATGACGTTCCTCCACCCGGCGCCCATGTTTGATGCTGGGCAAAAGAAAAGTGCATAGGGAGGCTTTTGCTTCCCACCAGCAGCCAGTGCACCCTGAGCAGAGGAAGGGACGGGGTCAGTGCCCTCCAGTTTCCTCAGGGCTTGGGGGTGCAGCTGTGCTGAGAGTGCCTGCATTTACTGCTTCCACCATCTCCACAGTGTGCTGCATTGAACTTGAGAGCTCTGAAGGCCTGGGGGTGTGAGCGCTGATCCCAAGTTCATTTCTTGGTTTTCTGAGGTTCCAGTACAAGGCTGCGACACTGCATGCCAGGGCAGAAGGTCAGTTGCAGAGAACACACGGTGCAAGGGAGACTGACCTTAGACATCATCAGAAGTCTTTGCTGTTTCTTTCTTGCCTTCCTTCTTTCTTTCTTTCTTTCTTTCTTTATTTTTTGTGGGACCAGGGTTTGAATCATGACCTTGCACTTGCCAGGCAGGTACTTGTGCCATGAAGCTATCTCTCCAGCCCCCATCAGAAGTCTTCTGTTTGGTTAGATTTACTTTTCTTTCCTTTTTAAAGGAAAACTTTTGATCTTGGTGTTCTTTATATACCACCAGTCAATAGGCTGTGAAAATTTACATACAGTTTAGAATTGTTGAGAGATAATCCTCAAGAACAAGACAAGGATGTCCGCTGTCACCACTGTTACTCAGTGTAAATCTGGAAATGGCCAGAGCAACTAGACAAGAGAATAAATAGAAAGAATAATAGTGAGAAAGGAAGAAGTTAAATTATCTTTATTTGCAGATGACATGATACTCTACATAGAAGATCCCAAAAATGCCACTAAAAACACTGCTAGATTTATTTATTTATTTATTTATTTTTATTTTTATTTTTTGTCTTTTTGAGATCGGGTCTCCCTATGCAGTTAGGCTGGTCTTGAGCTCACTTTTTGTAGCCCAGGCTGGTCTCGAACTCGCACTGATCCTCCTGCCCCAGCCTCCCAAGTGCTGGAATTATAGGTGTGTACCACCACGCCTAGCTCACTGCTAGATTTAATAAGCGAATTCAGTAGCATAATTAGATACAAAGTCAACACTCAAAAATCAATAACCTTCCTGGCACAAATAACAAATTCACTAAGGAAGAGAGTAGGGAAACATCTTTCACAATAGCGTCCAAAAAAGAAGAAGGAACTATCTAGGAATCAGCCCAACAAGGGATGTAAAAGACTTCTTGAAAACTACAGTACCCTGAAAAAGGAAATTGAAGAGGATATCAGAACATGGAAGTCAGGTGTGGTGGTGCGTGCCTATAATCCCAGCACCTGGGAGGCTGAGGCAGGAGGAATGGTGTGAGTTCAAGACCAGCCTGGGCTAAAAAGGCAACTCAAGGCCAGCCTGAACTGCATAGTGAGACCCTGTCTCAAAAAAAAAAAAAAGGAAAAATATCTCTTCTTGCTGGGCAGGAAGACCCAAAACAGTGAAATGTATGTGGCCATACTTCCCAAACTGTTATATAGCTTTAATGCAATTCCAACCAAAATTCTGGCAGCCTGTCACACAGACTTAAAGAAAACAAACCTAAAATTCATTTGGAACCAGAAGAGACCTAGAATAGCAAAGGTAATTCTGGACAACAAAAGAAAGGCAGGGGCATCACAATTCCTGACTTGAAATTATACTATAAAGCTACTGTAATTTTTTTTTTTATAAAAAGCATGGTACTGTAAAAAGATGGGCCTGAGGACCAGTGGAATAGAGTGGAAGAGCAAAAATAACTCCAGACATTCTCAGCCACCTTATCTTTGATAAAAGAACCAAACACATTTATTAGAAGAAAGCCTCTTTATTAAATGGTGCTGGAAACACTGGCTGTATACACACTGAAAATTAAAATTGGACCCTTATCTTTGCACTACTAATATTGAAATGGATCAAGATGTAATATTAAAACAGAAGCATTAAATCTACTGGAAGAGGAGCTTTCTGGTTTGCTCAGTGGTTAAAGCACCTGTGTGGGAATTCCTGTCAGGCACAGGGGATGGCAGTTCAATCCGAAGTCCCACCATTAAAGCAGCCTGAGTTAGCCAAAAAAAAAAAAATCTGCTGGAAGATATAATAGGTAAAACTCTTGAGGCCACTGGTGTAGGCAAACACTTTATGAACAAAACCCCGGTCACATAGGAACTATCACAAAGAAACAATAACTGAGATCTCACCTTACTGAAAATCTTTTGCACAGCAAGAGAAACCTCCTATAGCATGAAGAGACAACACAGATTGCGGGGGGGGGGGGGGGGGATTTTTACCAACTCTTCCTCAGACCAAGGACCAGTATTTAGAATGTATAAAGAAATCTAGAAGGGTTGGAGGGATGGCTCAGTGGTCTAAAGCGCCTGCCTAGGAAAATTTAGGTGAGCACAGGGACTGCGGCTCGATCCCTGGCACCACATGCTGTGCCAAGTACACTGCCAGGGCAGGCTGAACTGGCCGTAACACAAATAAATAAATGATAAAGAAAGAAATTAAGAAGGAAAGCAAGAAGATCAGACCTCCTTCCTCAAATTTAAGGACCCAATAAAAAAACTGCCCCCTGAGCCAGGCATGGTGACTCATGCCTGTAATCCCAGCACTTAGGAGGCTGAAGCAGGAGGATGGATGTGAGTTTGAGACCAGCCTGGGCTATAAAAGTGAGGTCATGGCCAGCCTGAACTTCATAGTGAGATCCTGTCTCAAAAAGAAAAACAAACAAACAAACAAACACAAAACAAGGTCACGGTTCGATCCTGGTACCACATGCTTTGCCAGCCCCACCCCCAGGGCAAGCTGAACCAACCATAAAAAAAAAAGAAAGAAAAAAGAAAATTATAGCCAGGCAGGCATGGTAGCGCACACCTCTAGTCCCAGCACTCAAGGGGCTGAGCAAGGAGGATTGCCGTGAGTTTGAGGTCAGCCTCAGCTGAATTCAAGGCCATCCTGAGCTGTATAGCAAGACTCCGTCTCAGAAACAACACCAGAAACAAAAAAAAAACCCTGTAGCTTCAGAACACAAAGGTAGCCAACATTACAAAGCAGCTTTCTTCTTCAGGATACTCAAAAAACAAAACAAAAGCAAAAGCAAAAACAAAACAAAAAAAATCCATAAAGGTCTTGAAGACACAATAAGCCTGTAAAGTGGGGACATGGCCATGTCTTTCACCTGCCCACTGCTCCCTCCTACAAATCTGCATACTACAGGAAGCAGCAATTTATTGAGCAGCATATCTCAGCTTTAAACACCAGCACATAGTTTGGACGGTAACCTACCCCACCACATGGGTGACTTTGCAGATGGCACTGTAGGGATAGACACCCCAATTACCAAGTTGGAAGATGCCCTCAAGGCCACATTAAAAAAACCCAGCCCCAGGACTGGCCTGATAACTCAGCAGACTAAAGCTCGTGCTTCGGCCGACTGCAGCAGTGACTGGGTTCGATCCTTGCCGTGTCAAGCTGAGCCAGCCCTGACCCTGGGTTGCGCTGAGACTGGGCGATCGAGCCTGGGCATAGCACGCACCTGTAATCCCAGCACTTCAGGAGGCTGAGAACAGGCAGATCACTATGAGTCTGATCTACATAGTGAGCCCCTGTAACCCCTGTATCCCCTGTCCTAAATGCATTAAAAATAAAAATAAAAATAAAAGATCCCAGCCCCTGACCAAAGCATGCCTTGTCCTATGAGCACCCTACACCAGAGGCCTGTGTTTCTTTCTGTCTGATAAACCTTCCAGGGCCTTTCACTAAGCACAGCCCACAACTCATTCAAAGCAGAAGTCAGCCAACCCACAACCTTCCCGTGGGTGGAGTGTTAAGTTTCCAGTCTCCTCTTTGGGAGGTCTCGTAGGACGAAAGAATAAAACAAAATAAAATCATGCCCAGGTGACTTTAGGATTGGGATTCTTGTTAACTGTCATCATTGTGAGGTAGAACCCAAGAAATAAAGACAGAGGCCGCAGTTTCCAGGACACAAAATTGCCCTAGGTGATCCAGCTCAGTAGTCCCTGATGGGTGATTCTTTCCCTCCAGCCTCCTAACACCCAAAATTGCTTGAGGATACTGTAAATCGATGAATTAACTTAGTTGCTAAAGAGCAGAAGTCTGGTGTGGTGGTGTATGACTGGAACCCCAGCACTTGGGAGGCTGAGGCAGGAGGAGCACTGTGAGTTCGAGGCCATCCTGGGCTACATAGTGAACTCAGGGCCAGCCTGATCTAACTTGTAAGAAACAGATTGAGAAAATTCAGAGAATGTTCAGATCACCCATCTTCTGGGGTGGAGGTCAGCCTTTTTCTTTTTCCCATAAACTAAGGCCAAGAAGGAACCTTCTATAGACTTACAATTTCCATAGGTTTCCACCCCCAAGAAAAATGAGTGTTCCCAGTTCTAGAAAACAACACCTTGGGCCAGGCAGGGTGGCTCAGTGGTCTAAAGGACCTGCTTAGGCTTCAGGGACCGCAGTTCAATCCCTGGCGCCACATGCTGCACCAGCCCTGCCCTCAGGGCAGGCTGAGCTGGCCATAAAAATAAATAAACAAAAAGTTCTGAGACAAGAAAAGAAAAAAGAAAACAACTCTGCTTCTCCGAATGCCTGCAGCTGCTCCTGAGTGTACTTTTCTTTCCTAAATAAACGTCTTCGTGCTTGTTACTGATGGGTCCTCAAAATTCTTTGTCTGTGATGGAAGCCAGTGAACCTGCAACCTGTCCTGGTGGTGGGGGCACATCTGAATTTTCCACCTCCACTTAGGGGACCTCCTCAGACCCTGCCTGGTGACAAGTGGGATCCCCTCTGATATCAGGTACACCTGACAGTGCTGGTGAATTCCATGTCACATGAAAGGAGGCTCGGGAAGGTAGGACCTCGGAGCTGGAAGTGCAGAAGAGGAAAGATCACATTGCCTCTGGTATCCAAATTCTCCACTGGGGCTCCTGTAGTGAAAGACAGATGAACAAAAGAAAACAAAGAGAAGTCTCAGGAGGTGGACTGAACTCCACCATATGTGGCATTTTCAACTATAACTGAAAAGGCAGGTGTGGTGATGCATACCTGTAATCCCAGCACTTGGGAGGCTGAGACAGGAGGATTTCCACAAGTTCCAGGCCAACCTGAGCTGCATAGTTAGTTCAAGTCCAGCCTGAACTATACAGCAAGATCCTGCCTGTCGTGGTTTGTATCTAGCTGTCCCCTAAAGCCTCATGTAAATCATGGGCTGTCAAACACGCGGCTCCAGGGGTGGGGCTTGAGGGGGCGTGGCCAAGAGAGTTGCAAAACTGACAGCCCGCACCGTCAGAGGCTTCCCTCCTCTCCCCACACGGCGGCGGTTTTCTCACAGAGGTATGGAGCAGATCATCCTGGACACGGCAGCACCCCAGGCTCTCCTCTAGATCCTATAAAGTGGGGGCATTGTCTTGAAACCTCCAGTAACTCTGTGATAAATAAACCTTTTCTCTCCTAAGCTTGTGTGTCTGGTATTTGTCCCAGCAACGAGAGAAAAGTAACTAAGACACTGTCTCAAAAACAAAACAAAACAAAACAACAGAAAGAAAAGGATTGGGCAGAGGCAAGTGATGGGTTATCAGGAAAAGCACAGACCAAGCATGTGGTTATGCAGATTTAAATTATTTTTTTCTTTTCTTTTCTTTATTTTTTATTTTTTATTTTTTATACAGGGTCTCAATAGGCAGCTTGGACTCATAGTGATCCTCCAATTTCCCGCCTCCCAAGTGCTGGGATTACAGGTTTCTGCCACCGCGCCCCGGACATGCAGATTTAAATTCTGTTGGTTGCTTCTCATGGATAGGGAACTCATTGGATTCGGTTACAGTTCTTTTCCCAGCACAAAAAGGGACACTTCTATGAATGGAGATTATAAATGTAACTTTTGGGGGGCAGGCAAGTTAGTTCAGTGGATTAAACTGCCTGCTTGCCGGGCGTGGTGGCGCACGCCTGTAATCCCAGCACTTGGGAGGCTGAGGCAGGAGGATCAATGTGAGTTTGAGACCAGCCTGGGCCACAAAAGTGAGTTCAAGGCCAGCCTGAACTGCATAGTGAGACCCTGTCTCAAAAAGACAAAAAAAAAAAAAAAAATGAAATGACTGTTTAGGAGGCTGAGGCAGGAGGATCGGTATGAGTTCGAGACCAGCCTGGGCTACAAAAGTGAGCTCAAGGCCAGCCTGAACCACATACAGAGACCCTGTCTCAAAAAAGATAAGCAACATTGGTATTCTGGCAGGATGGCAGATCTGGCAGTGGAAATATTCTATTAGCACCTACACCGTTAAAGTACTTTACTTGGGGAAGAAAAAGGCCCTTTTCTTCCCTTACCTTGGTGTTATTATTTATTAGACTTCTTCCATCAGTGAATTCTATTCAGTGGTGAATTTGGAACATAAACCCAATAACTAAAATTACCTTTAATACTTACCAGAAATGATAATAAAGCCATCATACTGATGCAAGAAGAAAAAACCGATCTCTGATGGGTGATTTCCCAATGATTTGTTCCTCTGGCTCCCTTTGGGTGATGATTAATCCTAGATGTCAATCTTAAAAGAGGTCAGCATTTGTTTGACCTTTGGCGTTTAGGTCTGACCCGCAGCAGGAGCATCTGTCCCTCCCATGGCTGTCAGAATTTTTTGCCTTTGGTGGTATCTCTTTTGAGGGCTTAGCCCTATCTGACTGCCTATAATATTTCTATCTAACTTGGCTGCTTGCAACATTCCCCCTCTGAAGAAGTAACCTGAACTGCCGTAAGGGGGATATGGACGACGACCGCTCTGGCTTCTTCAGGCTGAAAAGGGTCTCTGTTGGGGATCGGCAGTCAGAGATACTCTCCAGTAGTTCTACCTAACAGCCCTCAAGAGACACCAGGCTTTATTATCTTGTGTAGGTGAAATAGCTTAGACCTTTTTATTTATGGAGTCTGACAGTTTGTTATAAGTTCCTTTAGCTTTTATTATATTCATTTCTGAACTTTGAGAACTCATGAAGACCATATACTCTATTCTTTCTATTTTTAGTTATTTTTATAAGAGAACAGTGACATCAGCAAGCTAATTTTAATTTGCATGTTTTATTCTAATGTTTGAAGTATGATAACTGGAAGGAAAGTCAGGGTTAGAGAAAAGCCAAGAGATCTGTGCCAATGTCTAGCAAAAGGCTGGGTTTTCCTTTTTGGTCATGATTTCTTAGGGTTCTTCCATGGAGATGACAGAGGCTGTGTAGCCAGAGGGAGCAGGCAGGCCCAGTGCCCTTTAGTCCTACTGGACCTTCTGGGAAGCTGAGTCTGAGCTCTGGGGCCTACGCCTCAGAGTGCAGTCTCACTTCTAGCAGTTGCTTTGGCAGTCAGGGCATGGCTTGTGGGCCTCTTGAGACAATCCCTCTTATTCTGGCCTGGTTTCCAACAGCCATAGCAGGTGAACTTTATCATCATAGAGCTCTTCTTGGAGCCAAGAGAATCGACCTTTGGATTTGAAACTGCGATAAGGCAGCTAATTTTCATCTCTTTGTTTTCTCTCCCTAGTTTTCTCCCAGCTCCAATTCTAAGAAATTTATCTCTTAGTGTCCTATACAGCATCAAGTGAGTTTTTCATCAGTCGGAGATTTTATATCAGGATGTTCACACTTACTTATTTTCCAGGTTTTATTCGTCAATCTGGTAAGGCTACTTCTCCCAATTATCAAACCGACAGTAACCTTGGGTAGAGGACCAAAAATATTAGTATGAATTTTATATACTCCATAAGCGGGTTGCAAAAACTGATCTTCTATAGCTACAATGTCTAAGGCTGCGCTTCCTGGTGTGGCATGAAAAAGATCTGAGACCCTTAATTTTGGTTGATTATGGGGTTGTTCAAAGGAAACTGCTGATACCCCGTATTGTTTACCTCTGGGCCCCAAGGAAGAGGGCCCATTGGCCAGTTTTCCTGCTGGCGTAAAGGGTGTCCATCTTTATCAAATTTGGAGCAACATTCATTTGCCCAATGTCTTCCTTTTTTGCATTTTGGACACAAGCCTGATGGCTTAGTTTTATCTTTATCCCTTTTCTTTTCTTTTTTACAATCCCTTTTCATATGCCCTACTTTGCCATAGTTAAAACACTTAGTAAGATTTTGTTTATATGAAGTTTGTAAAGCGGCGGCCCATAAATTAGCTTTATAGGGCTCAGAACTGATATCTGCACAAGCCTTAATATATTCCTTCAATGAAGCACCTTGAACCTTTAATGGGCGTATAACCTTTTGACATTCTGAGTTAGCATTTTCAAAAGACAAAGTTCACAACAACATATCCTGAAGATCAGGTTGTTTGACTGTTTTATCAATAGCCTCCTTAAGTCGAGAGATAAAATCAACAAAGGGCTCATTTTGAGACTGTATTACTTTAGTAAAGGACTTTTGAGCTTCTCCCGGTTTTTCAACCTTCTCCCATGCTCTGAGACAACACAAACGCATCTGAACAATGGCCATATCATCATACTGAAGTTGAGCTGAAATACTAAACCATGCACCGGAGCCAGTAAGCTGGTCCGCTGTTATAGCAACAGGCGGATTTTGACCCCTATTTATCCTATCCTGGGTTTCTGCCTCGTCTTTCCACCAGGTGCGAAATTGAAGATACTGTCCTGATTCCAAAATAGCATGACACAATACTTCCCAATCATGAGAATAAGCCTATGTTCATCTGCCAATCCTTGTAAGAGGCCGACAACATAAGTAGATTGCATTCCGTAAGACATAACAGCTTGTTTCAAATCTTTAATTACCTGAAAAGCTAAGGGTTGATACTGCCACTGTACATAACCATCTGGGTATCGCCCATCTGTAGGGCGTTCTTGAACAACAACAGGGCAAACTCCCAATGGAGTTTTGTAAGCCTCTGGATCTCCCTGGTTCCTTCCTTGTAATATAGCTTAAGTTACTGCACCCCTAGGTCCAACAGCTGAGGTAGGTTGTTTATGCTCATGTGGAGGAGCAGAAGAATTAGTTGGGGGAGGAGGCAGAGGTGGAGATTTGGCAAGTATTGAAGGTGGACCTGAAACATCCAATCGCTCCACCAATTTGGATATCACTTGTGTCAGTTGTTCCACAGGGCAGGATAACTCCCGGTTATCTGCCTCTTTCTCCAATTCACTCTCCTGAACATCTGAAAAATCTTCAGAATCAGAGGACAGAGGCTGACCGGCCAAAAATGTTCACTTTACCTTTTGATTCTTTGATTTAAATTTTTTACTCAACAAGGATGAATTAAGAGATGTGGTACTTTCCTCATAATCTGTACTGTCCTCATCAACTGAAACATCTGTAGGACTGCCTTCCTGAGTCTGAGGAATCGGCTGCAGACTCGATTCCTCAGAGTCAGACTGCAGGGGCTCCAAAGCCAAAGAAATAAGATTACACAAAGACCACACACTTAGAGGCATAGGTTCTCCGTGTTGCTATGCTCTTTGCAGAGCTTCCATAACTTGCTTCCAAGCTTCTAAGTTTAGAGCAGCCTTTCCCTTAGGCTTAAACCAACAACAATGCCTTTTTATAAGGAAAAATAATTCTTCAAAACTCTTTGGTTTCACCTTTATCCCCGCTCCTTTGAGTAATGTCTCTATAAGATGGACATACTCCTTCTCTGCTGAGGAGGAATTTCCCATTACTCTGAACTATTGCCGGTGGTCTCGCTTACTCTGAGTGTACTTTTTCCACTCGGTCAGGCCTCTCTTAACTCACCCCTAGTCGTCTTCCATGCCCCACGTTGGGCGCCACTTGTTGTGTTGTTCTGGTGTGGTGCCGAAAGAAACGACGAGAAACCTGATGAACTTAGTTCAGAGGACTCATTGAGATTTGTCTCTCTCAAAGTGAGTTCCAACCCACCGAAAGATCTTACTTTTATTGAGTATTCAAGGACAGGCTAAGGAATTTGCATAACTGCTTTGGGGAACATAAACTAGAGATCACTACCTCTTTTAATTTACCTAAGGTTAGGTTAAAACAAATCCTAATTGAAAACATTCCAAGCAGGAGAGGAGACAACCAGTAACATACCAAGCAAAGGGAGAGACCATCAAGGAACCATTAGAATAAACAGTTATCTGTGTCCTTGAATCCAGGTTTCAGGAATCCCCAAGTAACCCCCTACAGCTGTCCTTGGGCTTTATTGTTCTTTACTTAAGATGCTTGGTCCTTATCTCTACACACTTAGACCTCCAAACTATTTCCCCAACCCAAGCTGGCTTTATTGTGCTTGTTCTATACAGAATTTCTCCTTCAAATAAATAAATAAATAAATAAATAAATAAATAAAATGCCTTCTCCTTCATGGTCATGGTCAGCAGAAGCAACTGTCTCAGAAACTGAGCCTGACTTACCTGTTAGCACCCTACACACTGCCCAGCAGTTCTCAGGGGCAGACTTATTGAATAGTGTTGCCTCAGTCTCGGGATTCAACTGCATCATTTTAAAGAACCCCAATGGGCTGGAGAGGTAGCTTAGTATAATAAGGCCTGCCTGGCAGGCACAAGGTCCTGAGTTCAGTCCCCATTACTGAAAACAAAACACAATTAAAGGATTCCAACGATTCCAAAGAGCCTGAGGTGATTTTCTAAGATTGTCATTCTTTTCTCTCTCTCTCTCTCTCTCTCTCTCTCTCTCTCTCTCTCTAACCTTTTAGAGACAGGGCCTTGTTATGTAGTTCACATTAGCCTCAAACTCACTTTGTAGCCTGAGCTGGTTTTGAACTCATAGCGATCCCACTGCCTCAGCCTCCTGAATGCTGGATTACAGACATGCACCACCATACCCGGCTTAACATTGTCATTTAGCACTTCTTGGGATGCAGAAGTCACTTTTGCCTTCTGGTATTCTCTCCTCTTGGAGGAATTAGTCTACTGAGGTGGGAGGTGCACAGCACAGGCCAGTATGGTGCTGACAGGCATTATCTCAGAGAAATAAGTCACGAAATCTAAGCATTTCCTTGTGAATTGATTTGCTTTACCATTATTGAGAGACCACTTCTACAGACCAAGAATTACGGCAGAAAACACTTGGGGTCTTTAGCATCCCCTTCGAGGGGCTTTGGCCTGTTCAAGCACAGAGTTTCCAGTGTTCCCAGCATTGCAAGAGAGACTTGCAGAGTAACATGGGACCCCAGCAAGAGGCAGAGGATGGGAGTCCAGCTCAGCAATGGCCTTGGCCATATCCAACTTCGATTCCCACCAGCATCCAGACTGAAGGGCTGCGCACAGCCCCCTAGTCTGCCTGCGGTAGGAACTGTTGGGCTGAAGGGTTTGCTGGCTTGACAGAAGGGTCGTTTTAATTGTTTCCCCAATATCAGAAACCTCAGGAGCTTTGGGTCCAATGAGAACAAAACAGCCCAGTCCTGCCCTCCGGTCCCTCCGCAGTTCTAAGAGAAAACAATGGAGAATCAAAGGCAAGAGAGCGCTTTGGGCGAGGGTGGGAAGTGACGCCCAGGCAGGGAATAGAGTCCTGGGTTAAAGAAGGAAGCAAGCGAGCTGCACAGAAAGCGGCAGAGCCAGAGCTCAGGCAATAGCTCCGCCACTCTGACGCGGGCTTCAGGTATGTAGTGGAGCAAAGAGGCCTGGTAGGCAGGAGCTGCTGCACAGGGGATGCGCCTGTTTCCTGGCAAAGGTGGAAGAGAAAGAGGACGGGTTTTAAGATGGGTGTAGTGGCGCACGCCTGTAATCCCAGCACTTGGGAGGCTGAGGCAGGAGGATGGGTGTTAATTCGAGATCAGGCTTGGATAACAGAAGTGAGTTCAAGGTCAGCCCAAACTGCATAGTGAGACCCTGTCTCAGAAAGACCTAAATGAATTAATTAAATGAGATTAAATAAATAGAAATTGGGGCCCAGTGGGATGGCTCAGTGGTCTAAAGCGCTTGCTTGGGAAAGCTTGGGCGGCTTCAGGGACTGTGGTTCGATCCCCGGCACCACATGCTGTGCCAGCCCTGCCCTCGGGGCGGTCTGAGCCGGCCATAAAAATGAGTCAATAAACAAAGGTTCTGAAACAATAAATAAATAAATAAAGTTCTATTAACTTTCAGCCGGGCATGGTGGCTCACACCTGTAATCCCAGCACTCGGGAGGCTGAGGCAGGAGGATCGGTGCGAGTTCAAGATCAGCCTGGGCTACAAAAGTGAGCTTAAAGCCAGCACAGCGAGACCCTGTCTCAAAAAGGCAAAAAAATAAAATAAAATAAAATAAAAAAATAGAAATAAAAAATAAGAAAGGACGGTTTTATTATTGAATACACATTAAACCTGAATGTGATGCTCATCACAGGCAGTCCTCTGAAAAATGGAAGGAAGGAAGAAAGGAAGGGAAGGAAGGAAGGGAGGGAGGGAAGACAGGGAGAGAAGGAAGGAAGGAAGGAAGGGAGGGAGGGAGGGAGGAAAAGAAGAAAGGAAAGAAGGAAGGAAGGAAGGAAGGAAAGAAAGAAGGAAGGAAGGAAGG
>PVJA010036056.1:0-21383 GCA_004027025.1 Myocastor coypus | reverse complement strand
TTTTTTTGTGGGACCAGAGTTCGAACTCAAGACCTTGCACTTGCCCAGCAGGCACTTGTGCCTCGGAGCTATCTCCCCAGCCCCATGGCTTGTCTTTATTACAAGCTGTTTTACAAGCGATTTCCATCTTTTTGTTAGGACTTATGATGTTTAGCACATGCAGCCTATCAATCTTAAACTTTCCAATGTCCACACTAAGGAAAATAAATTTTGCTTGGGATATTCTATTATAGTAGCAGAAGACTGATCAATACAATTTCTTAAGTCAGTGTGTTGGTACACACTTATAATCACAGTCCTCAGGGAGGTAGAGGCAAGAGCAGTTGACATCATTGAATCTAGCCTGCGCAGATGTGGGACTTAGTGACTTCCTGCCTAATTTTAAAAAAATGAATAAGAACTAAGCAATATTTACCAGTTCAAAGACCTTAGTTTCAATCATGTGTACGAAACACACAAATAAAGAAGTTTCTTTTCCTTCCAATTTTGTATAAGTATCAGAATGATGGGTGCTAATACTTCAAATATCTGGTACAAATTCCAAAATTCCAGTGAAATCCTCTGTCTGGACCTGGGCTTTTCTTTTTTCAGAGACCATTTAAATGTTGTCTCACAAATACACAATGATAAATATCTACCATTACACATACAGAAAAAAATTCATATTTCAAAAACCTTGAGTGATCCATTTATCTTTTTACCCCATGTCTCTGTCAGTCACTGATCCATAAGTTTTCTCTTTGTCTGTTTATTGTTTGATAACTAATTTCATTTCACTTTTATTTGTGGTTTCACTTGCCTAATAATATTAGTTGCATCCAAGTGTTAGTCATTATGAATGACGTTCGTACATATATTCATGCTTGTAGTTGGATCTGCATCTTGTAATCTGTTCCCCTAATCCTCAAGTCTGTCTTAATGGCAGTACCATGGTAATTTTATTACAGTAGTTTTGTATTGTAATTTCACATTAGAAATTGTGATGCCTCCTGTCTTTTCTTTGTTCCCCTGTCTTCCTTTTACTAGTCTAGGTCTCTTTTGGTTACAGATGAATTTTATGATTTTTTTCTAGATCTATGAGGTGTAATGATATTTTTAGTTGCGGTTTCATTGAATTTGTACAAAATTTTAGAGTGTGGCTATTTTCCCGTTGTTGTTTCTTCCTATCCAGGAGCATGGAATATCTTTCCATTTTCTGAAATCCTCTTCAATCTGTTTTTTCAGAGTAATATAGTTTTTACTGTATAAATCTTTTAACTTTCTTTTTGAGATTGATTTCTAAGCATTTCATAGTTTTGCTTGCTATTGTAAAAGGCAGGGTTTCAATAATTTCTCTATCAGGGCATTCATTCCATTCAAATGCTGTTGATTTTTCAAGTGTCAACTTTGTATCCTGCTATGCTACTGTGTTTGATTAAAAATCGTTTGGTGGAATTCTTGGGTTCTTCCATGTAGAGTGTCATGTCATCTGCACATAATGATAACTTTACTTCTTCCTTTCCAATCAATATTCCTTTTACACAATAGAGTATTACTTAGCTATAGAAAAGATACATCTGAGACTTTCACAGGTAAGTGGATTTAACTAGAAACGGTACCGGTAAGTGAAATAAATCAGAATTGCATACACAGATATAGCATTGTCTTGCTAGTGTGATAACCTGAAAGACTAAATAAAGTCTGAAATGTACAATAGATTCTGTAAAAGGGAAATTACCTGTTCAACTGGAAGGAAAAACTGGGATGAGGAAAAGGACAAAAGAAAGAAGACAAAATGATATACTCATGTAAATATCCAGGATAGTTTGGACAATTATACTTCTGATTTCTACTGATCTATTGAATGGAGCAATTAATGTTTAAATTTTATTTATTATATTCTTCTTTTTAAGTCTTTAACAAGTTTTGCAGCTTTATATCCACTAACCTGAACAACTAACTTGAAAATAACATTATATAATACAACTATTGTGAAATTTCTATTACTTGGTTTAATGAAATTTTGTATTGTTTCTAATGTTTTTTATCATTTTGTATTTTTTACAAATTTTATAAAATAAAAAGAAAAGAAAAGAAAATTTGGGTTATAGTACATAATTGAAATGTTCATGAAACTTTGATAAATCAATTTCTTAAATTTCTGTTTATTTATTAAAGCCTCTCTCACATTGATAACAGAAGAAATTTGTGTAAGTGGAACCACACAGTATATAGCTTTCAAAATTGACTTTTTTATTAAGTAAAATTTCTTTTGAAAGCATCCAAATTGTTGCAATAGTATTCAGTTTTATAGGCTAACAGTAGTAGTCTATAATGTGGATATGATACCATTTACTTAAATAACCAGTAGAGAGATATTTTGTGGTGTTTTTTTAAAGGTTTAAGCTATTTCAAATTTATATGCTATAAGCAATTCTGCACAAGTCCTTGTATAGATAAGGCTATGTTGTCCTGGAATTATGCCAAGGAATTCACTGGCCAGCCTCTATGTCAAAATTATATTGGAAACATGGCAGTATTATTCAGTTTGGCTTTACTTTTTTACTTAAACTTTAGCAATAAAAAAAGAGATCCAGTTCCTACACATCACAGATTGTACCTAGATGTAGTCCCAAAGCCTGCTTCCTGCCTGACATGCTATTAACTTTGTGGAGTTAACTGGATCATACTCATCACTGTATTAATCCACTGATGAGTTTATAGCTTGTGTGTTTTTTGCAGTGGCAAGCCAAGAAGAGGAAGTAACTCAGGGTGAGAATGGCCTGGAAGGTTGTGTATATCTCTCCTCTACCTTTGGTTCCCTCTGCTTTTTGACTGACATACTATGAAATTTACACTTCTGTAGTGCTTCTCTGTCATACTGACCTAACCTATAGCCAGCTGATTATAAACTGAAACCTCTACAAACTACCATCCAAAACTAACCTTTCTTCCTTTAACTTGTCAGTGTTAGGTGTTTTGTTTCTGCAATGATAAAGTGACTTTAAAAAATCTTGCAAATCTTTGGTTTCATCAGTATTTCTCATATGTTCTAATGTAAGTGAATAGCATTATCATTATTTCAATTGGTATTTCTCTAGTTGCAGTTTACGTTGCCTAAGAGCTCTTTTGCTATTTTTGTATTGTATTTAATGAGGTTTTATTTTTCTTCAATAACTTTCTAATTATGCTTATCACTGCATACCTTTGAGGTTTGTATTATGTTCTGCTTAAAAATATGATCTGTGTTTCTTCTATTTATAGTTTATACTTTTACCCTCTGAAATAAGATTTTTGAGGGAACATTGTTTTTATGAAAAATGTTGACTTCATTTCTTGAGGATTATGCTTTAATATCCTGTGTAAGAACTCTTCGCTGAACATGCATCTCAAAATTTTTCAAACGTTATATTCTAAATAGTCGATAATTTTATATTTTATATCTCTATCTATAATTAATTTGGGGGAACTATTTCCTTAAGACGTGAGATTTAAGAGATTCAGTTTTGCTCTATGGATACTCAAATACTCCAGCATTATTTATTGACAGGATTAGACATACTTTATTAAATTGCCTTTAAGGCTTTGTGAAAATCAATTAAATGGGTTATACTTGTTAAAGTGGTACTTCCGGTATTTCTGTTTCTTCAGATTGATTTATGTGTCTGTTCATCATTTGCCAACAGAACAGTAGTCTTTATTATAATATTGAAATTATTCTCCAATTCGTGCAACATAATTGTATTTTTTTTAATTTTGCCTATTTTTATTCTTATAAATTTACATACACGTTAGAAAAACAACCAATGTTTACCAACATTTTCATAGATTTTAGTGAAAATTGTATTCCAACTGGATATGAATTTAAGGATAATTATTACTATCTTCTGTGGAATCTTGAAGTTTAAGTAAATGTAGTATATGTCTCCATTTAATAATGTCTTTGATACTTAAAAATCTTTTATTTTTTTCAGTACAATTCACATAGACCTTATATGAAATTTTCACTTAAATGTTTTCTATTTTGTTTCCTTTGATATTGTGAATGAACCCAAGACATTGTGCTTGCCAGGCAGGCACAGTACCACTAAGATATATCCCCAGTCAAGTATTTTTATATAGGGTTTAAAAATGATATTGTGTTTTGAATTTTAAAAGTCAAACGGTTATTTCCAGTATGTAGAAATACAATTAATATTTCATGTTGGCACTGCAGCCTGTAATGAATGTAAACCCTAGAACTGAGTTATAAGAGGGATTTTGTGTGCACCTCTACACACATTTGGGATTTCTGTGTACACACTTATCTACAAATACTCATTGTATTTTTCTTCTTCACTTTATATGAATTTTAATTTCTTATCAGATTGCCTAAGATATCAATTCCTCTTTAAATAATGGTAGTGAAAGCAGTACTGCTTCCTTGTTTACGAACTTAGGGAAGATGGAATCATTTATTTTTTTTGCCATAAAGTATGATGTTCTTTATCACATTGAATGTGGTACTCTGTCATCTTACAAAAACATTAATGGAATTCCAATGCTTTCTCTTCAGGTATTGATAATCTTGTTTTCTTCATTATATATTTGTGTTAGTATGGTAGGCTACATTTCAAATCTGTAATCAATCTGTATTCCTGAGATAAATTTTTCTAAATTATATATTTATTTCACACTGATAACTTTTATTTTTAAGATTTTCTTAGGATAATTTACACCAATATTCTGCAATATGTTGATGCATATTGTTTGTTTTATTCTGCATTTTTCTAACTTTGTTAGCAGAGTAATACTACCTGAATGAAAGTGTATTCTGAAGTGCTTCTTTCCCTGTAGAAATGATTGCATAGAATTAGTGGGAATTCTATTATAAATAGAATTATCCTAAAGTTCTCCAGTAAAATGAGTTTGGCCTAAAGATTTCTTTTTTTATTAGCAAAAACACTTTCTTCAATTAAAAGTTAAAAGCAAACAACAATAAATGAAATGACACAATTTTATATTGAAAGATTATGTAAACAAATACAAAAGAAAATACTGCAAACAGTTTTATTTGCTTCAACAATTTTAAAGACACTTAACCAATAAGCACTTTTTGGTATATATTTTAAATCAATTTTAATTGAGAATTTACTTTCTTTGATGACTGTCTAATCAAATGACTTATGTTCAATTAATTTTGGTAATTTGCTGTTATGGTTTATGTCTAGTTGTCTCCCAAAGCCTCATGCAATCAAGGGGCGGGGACTTCTAGAGTTTGATACTTAACTCATGATCCACTGGGATTGTGTTTTAGTACCGATGGGATTATGAGTCTGAGTATTTCTGGGGTTATGGATGTAGCCTAACACAGATAGGCTGAGGCACCCAGGATGGATAAGCTGAGGCAGAGAGCCTGAAGGCAATATAAACAGTCAGAGAGACAGGCTGATGCTGTAGCTTTCTGCTCCCTTGGTTGGTTGCCTCTGTCACTATTTTGTTGCTGTTCAGCTGCCATGAATGGCTGGCCTCTGCATTGTGCCTCTCTGCCTTGGAGCCAGCCAAGTATGGACAGAAATCTCCAGTAACTGTGAGCTAAATAAACCTTTCCTTCCTTCATTTTGAGTGTCGGGTATTTGAGCAATGAGTAAAAGGTAACTAAGATATTTGCTATTTTGAAAAATTTATACATTTCATTTAATTAGTCTAGTTTAGGTCTTTATTGTTATTAGTAACATTCTGTAAATATTTTTTGTACTTTGTACAATATCTCACTACACAGCATGGACTTGTAGTGATCCTCCTGTTTTCAGTATCCCCAGTGCTGGGATTATAGGCACATGTGACCATGCCCAGACTAGGTCACTGATTCAGTGCACCTGGTTTTGGAAACAGTGTAGCATTTGGTGCCAGGGACTGAGTCATGGTCGCTTCATTTGTCTAAGCAGGTGCTTAATTCCCTGAGCTTTCTCACCAGTCCTTCACATCCTTGATATTAGTAATTAATGTCTTTTGATATTATTGCCAGTCTAACAAAATTACAGTCTCATTGATCTATATAAATAGATTTTAGTTTTTCATTGGCTTGAACTTAGATTATTGCTATTAGGCTTTATTTTTAATATGTCCTTTACTGGCACAAATTTTTAAGTATATCATTACTTTTCATTCAGAGAAATATGTTTGTATCTCCCTTAAAAGTTCCTCATGGACTTTTTCCAATTTTATTGTATATTCTCTGGGAGTTTGAAATTTTTCCTTCTATATTTTTATTGTTGATATTTTTTATTTTTATATTTAGTACAGGGCCTACAGTTGGTTCTCACTATACAGGTCAGATTTGTAGTGATTTTCCTGTTTTCAGCTTCCTAAGAGCTGGGATTACAAGTGCGTGATGCCTCTCCCAGTCTCAATCGCTGCCTCAGCATGCCCTGGGAGCCGCGCCAGTACAGCAGGCCAGGAAGCGAACTTATCCCACCTACATCTGCCTAAGCAGGTGTTTTAATCACCTGACTCACAGATAAGTTTGCCTTAGATCTTGAAAGAGAATTGTGGCTTGGACTTTTTTTTTCCACAGTTGCTTGCATTTATTTTTTATTTAATTTTAATTTTTAATTACTTTTTATAAGAAATAACAATGAGACGGTTTCAAACAACAAAGGAACTTTCAGCAATGCTGAAACTGTTGAGATTTTGGCAACT
Organism: Myocastor coypus; assembly: GCA_004027025.1. Lineage (NCBI taxonomy): Eukaryota > Metazoa > Chordata > Mammalia > Rodentia > Myocastoridae > Myocastor > Myocastor coypus. The sequence continues at coordinate 14,723 of PVJA010036056.1, read as the reverse complement.
CTTAGAGATGGACTAAGATGTCTTTTGCATAAATTGATGTGTATGAGTCTTTGGGGGCCCAGGAGTAGACTGTTATGGTTTATGTCTAGTTGTCTCCCCAAAGCCTCATGCAGTAATGGCACAGACTTCTAGAGTTTGTGATTAACTCATGATCCACTGGGATTATAGGTGTGAGAGCTGCTGGATTATGGGCAAGAGTACTGCACCCAGCCTGAAGTGGACAGTCTGAATGCAACTTAAGAGAGACAAATTTGATCTCTGTTGCCATTATTGCTGTTACACCTCCCTTTTGCTCTTGCTGTTCTGCTGCCTTTCACCTCCAAGACCTTCTGCCATCTTCCATATGCCAGCCTGCCTTGAAGCCAGTAGAGTATAAACTGAAATCTTCAGTAACTGTGAGCTAAATAAACCTTTCCTTCATTATTTTGAGTGTCGGATATTTGGTCCAGCAAAAAGAGATTAGTAAATGAGATACATTTTATTCTTCACTTTTCTTAAATTATGTTTATAGATGAAGCAAAATTGAAAAACTGATAACTTTTAATATGTCCCTCACTTTATATCTGGGCAGTCCTTACAATAAATATATTATAAATAAAATGGCAGCTTGATATAACTATATATTCCAGTTATCTCTACACTAGAAAAACTGAAGCAGGGGAAAACTAAGTGAGTGGGAAGCCAGCCTGTGCTACATAGCTATATTCTGGGAAAATTAAAATTGAAGGAGATCAAATGATGTATTAGAGCCTACATTTTTACAATTATAGGTTTCTTAAGATATGATCCACATGCCATATGTTGAAAAACACAGTTAAAAATTAATTTTTGGCCAACACCATAAAGCTCTTTACAAATGTAAAAGAGTCAAAATCATTTTTCAGTATTTCATAAGCATTAAACCAAAATGTTACACATATCACACAATGTGCTAAATTGATTACAACATCAAGAATTTTATCTATTTATATACTTGGACTTTATAATACTCTTTGGTAACATAAAATATAACTATTATCAGATAGCACTTAACATTATAATTCAAAATATTATTGCATTCTGCTTTTTTGTAATTGAAGGAGTTATCTGTATTTAGTAATTATCTTTCTAAAGAAAAAAATAATTTACTCATGTCATAATGATAGGAAATAAACTTGCAAATTGGAGTTGTGTCCCTATCTTCACATAAAAACTTGGGAGATTGTGGCACTACCTATTTTGACTCTATTATTTTAAAGAGATGGTTTCTACATCCTTGACTTGACAAACATTTCTAGGAAAAAGATTACTTTGCTTTAAAAATATTCCCTTCTGTATTAACCAAAGAAAGAAAGAATTATCAAACTATTGGTTCAAGTGAATATAACAATATAGCTAGGGGCTGCGGAGCTATCTCAGTAGAATAAGAGCTTCCCTTACAAGCACAAGGGCCTGAGTTCAATCCCGGGTTCTGCAAATTAATTAATTAATTAATTAATTACATTTAAATATATATATATATATATATATATATATATATAATATATACTCAATAACTCTTTTTCTGCTTGTACCATCAAGAATTACATAGTATTCATTCTTGTACTTAATTTGTATTCACTTCATACATTTGATGAGCTCAATTGAAATATATAATTTATAGTTTTTAGTATAATTAGAGTATAAAACTTTCGACAATAAATTTAGAACAATTTTATCATTTCTCAAAAGAATCTGTTCCTTATTAGTACTACATGTCATTCAACATTTTCCCTTCCAAACCTAGATGACAAGTATTCTATTATACCTATCTATGTTTTTGCATGTCCTTACTACTTTTGCCAAAAGATTCATACAATATGTAAGTGTCATTTATTTTGCTTCTCAAATGTCATTTTTCATAGTTGTAACAAATATCAATATTCCAGTTTTCATTGGTGGAAAATATTTTATGGCATAGACAAACTGAATGATGATGTATATGTCCTCTTCCTTTGAAATTCAAGTCTCACATTTTTTTTTTCTTTTTCATATTTTTGGGAAGGGTCTACACATTGTCAGGGTCTCACTACTAGATTGGACTGGTAGTGATCTACCTGTTTACAACCTGCCAAGAGCTGGGATTATAAGCTTGCACCACCAGGCCATCTCAGTTGCCTCTCAGTGAGCCCCAGGGTGAGGGCTAACATGGCAGGTCCAAATCTTCTTTTTTCATTATCGTCAGAGAAGTTATATATATACCAATTCTCTCTTCAAGTACCATTGCTTGGTCTGGCCAAATAACTCAGTGCACTAAAATGCCCCTGGGGCACACCGGGACTGTGATTAAGACTGGGTGAGGCAACACGTTCCTATAATCTCAGCACTTCTGAGGCTGAAAATAGGAGAATCACTGAGCCCTGTCTATGTAGTGAGACTCTGTAGACCCTGTACAAAATACATAAAAAAATTTTAAAATGTCATTCCTTGTACAGTTGATTCTATAATAGAATATAATTTGGTATTATTTTCATAAAATTATTATTGCCTTGTATTTGTTTCTTTGTTTAGCATCTTCATGCTCTCTATTAAGAACTTATGTATTATCTTACTTGCTTAATAATAAAAATATGTCACATTATTGTCAGTGTCCATTAGGCTGTCTAAATTCACAATCTATCTATTTAGTTTTGTAACACCAGTGTTCACAATTACTTCACTCACAACATCTATCAGGAAATATTTCCCTGCTTATATTAGGCCTGAGGAACGCACAGGCTTTTAAGATAACTTGAATTTTCATGGTAAAAATTTCTAGTGCATTAGCAGTTTTGTTGCTTATAGTACTGTGCTATGAAGTAGATCTGGCGGAGACCCCACCAGTCATTTTATTTTGCTTTTATTTTCATTGACAGCAACATTTATTCCTTAAGAAAAGAGATTTAACACCAACATGATCTTTTTGGCAGGAAAAAACTACCAAAAATACAAGGTCAACGTCTCAGGTCAGTTCCACACATTTTTTTGTCTGCTTATTCCATCATCTAAATCTGTGAACCAGCTGCATTTCTCAGTTGCAAACAAGTGTACTAGATGCTTGAATAAACCTGAAGAATTATTTAGTTTGTACAGCTGAACCTGGCTATCCAAGACCCAAAACTTCCTGTTGTCCCTCAACGCCATCAGCCTGCCTGTGTCTGTTAAACATAAATACAAGCCAAGTGTGTGATGGTGCAAGCTTATAATCCTAGTACCCTGGAGGCTGAGACAGGAAGATCAAAAGTTTAAGCCCATCCTGGGCAATGCTATACAGTTTCAGTCACCTGTGGGTCTCTTCTAGCATCTCACATCAGGTTTCCAATGAGCAACTCTGTCTATTTGGTAAATGCTGACAGCTATAGATCTGCATATGAACTGCAAGTGGCATTCTCCTTCCAAACCTTTGAGCAAGGTAGGATTCTAAATGTCTGTCTTCTGTCATTTCAAAGGCAGCACAGGTTAGATTGAGGGAAGGAAAGCACAAAAGTAGATCCTACCTTGGTGACCAAAATGTTTCTAAATCACTGGCCAATCTCAGAGCAAAGCTCCCAGGAAAAGTTCTTAGTCCTTGGTGATGCTGGCAGCCCCCAGATGTGCGGTGGAGAGGAATCAGAACAGTGGGGGAATTGTGAGCCCTTACTGTCACAGAAATTGACTAATATGAGATGGGGTTTGCCAAACTTAAGTGTCACAAGTCTCAGGGCCAGGCTGCTTAGAGTTAGGCCTCCTCTCTCTCTGAACAGATAGATAGTGGGTTCCCAGGTCCAGCCCCTACAATGGTCAGATCTTTGCATTTTCCTCCAGAGGCTGGAAAGGCACACTTTTAAAAATTAAAGCCATCTGTATTTTAGGTACTACTGGCTTACCCTAAAATGTTTTAAATACTAGAGGGCCAAAGGGGCTATGGACAGTAGGTCATATTTGGTTCTTGACAGTCAGTTTCCAACCTGGCTTGAAAGGGAATTTTGCTTCCCAGGGTGAGTTAACATCCCCCTAAATGTGCCATTTGTTATCTGAGGAACTGATGCCATGGGTTAGAAATGTAGCCTCGTCAAGGATCATCCTGGGAACCTCCTCAGCTTTTCAGTTTTTGATCAGGAAATAAAAGCTATGTCCTTACAGTCTCCTCCAGAGCAAAGAAGCTGGACCTCAGGGATGGGATCCTCTGCATACAACACTCACCTGCCATCGCTTCCACAGAGGGCCACCTGAGGAGCAGCCTCCCAGATGCTGGTTGGCTGGGCTTCTGGTTACCTGGGCAACCTGGCGCAGCTGGGAAGTAGCTGCGCTGCTCAGGCTCCAGTTGGAAGGCGTCCCACCGCTCATTTTGACATGGGACAAAATACAAAATTGTAAGAGCACCTCAATAGTGTTATACAAAATTATGAAACTATTACCTAATTGGTTTATTCCTAATTACTATAAAAAGTAAGCACCATACAATAGCTTTTTCCTGCTATGGGATCCTGTTTAAATTATGATCATTTCTGTCCATGTAATTCTGTTAGAATTCAAGTTGCACTACTTTTTGTCATAGAAATAAACATATAAATGAATAATGTTAGCTTAGGTCACAGTACAACATGCAGGAGATGTTAACTTTGAACTTAGATTTGGTTTACACTTGGGTTGTTTTTATAACTTCCATGTGAACCTAACTCAGAACATTTTTCCACAATAACCATAGTATCCTCACACTCTCTATAATTCTTATTAATAGTGCTCATATACACACCTCTGTTTTCCTGAACTATTACTTAATAATATAAGAATTAAGTTCCACATGCAGACTCCAGGCCCAACATGACTGCAGGACCTTCAGCCTTCCCTGCATGCCCATACACCAGATCCCTCCACATCCAGACCCCAGACCCAGCAGTGTGTCGCAGAACTTTTGCCTGCTCACCATGACCAGAAATTCTCCATTAATACTCCAGGCTTGGCATCTGCTGTTGAACCCTGCAGCAAAACTGCATGCAGAGAGACAAGGGGCCAGACCTACCCACCTATTCCAGGAGTATCATCTTGCCTGAGGAGCAGAATGGGCCCACTTCCATGGATTGCAGCAGGAAGAACTTGAGAGCACCAGCCAGACCCAGCTGGGCACATCTTTGTAAGTTCAAACTTGGTAGATCCAGACCAAGTAAGCTGAGATACTTTGCTAGACCCATATCTATGAATCTGTCTTCTCTCTTATTCTCTTCATCTACAGAGGAGGCAACAAATAACTGGGTGAACTAGTCTGTCTGGAAGATCTCATGTACGTCAAGGGGAGGAGATCAGACAGAATTTAGGGAAACTAATTAAATTTCCAATTTAATATGTTCAGTACAAAGACATAATATTTTCTCTTAATGTATAACATACAAACCCATTAGTTACAAAAATTTGTCAACTGCTAATCGCCACTACCGATAATTAGTGTTCGTAACTGTAGTTCTATAAAAACAAAAGTATATATGCCTTAACTATATAAACTCTCCTGGGGAAGAATTTCATGAGAAACTAAGGACATAATTATGCTAAAGCTTTACATCAAAGGTCAGAGGATAGTGCTATATAAAACGACAAAGAAAAGGAACAAAATGCAATCTCAGGCTGCAAAGCCACCCAGAACAAGTGCAGGACACACTAGCACAGAAGGAAATGGTAATCATATAGCTGAAATCTCTGATTTATAGCATTTGAAGTAAACAAACAAATGCAGAAATGTATAGAGGAAATCATATCAGAAATAACCTCTGAAGTAAAAAAAGAAATGTCTAAATTAATAGCGTGTGAAGTAAAGGAACGAATGCAGAAAGGTAGAGAGTAAATCAGATCAGAAATAATCTCTGAAGTAAAAAAGAAAGGATAATTATATTGAATGAATTAGTAACTGCTTCTTTTTATTGTGCATTGCTTTTATTACATTTAGTAAGAAATAACAATGATACACTTTCAAAACTCGTTAGTAGGACAGTCAAAATGATTAACACAAGGCATATTGCTGTCCTCATAGAAGTTGTTCAGAGTACAAGATGCAGAAGTGATAACGTTTCTAAACACTGTCTTTGGGCTTTGTGTTTGCTTTGCTATTCCTTTTCTAGATAACTTAGGTGTAGCATTAGATTATTTATTTGTGCCTGTTTAGTTTTGTTAATGTGTGAATTCACAACTATAAATTTCTAAGAACTGCTTTCATTGCATCCCATAAATTCCAGTAGTGTCTGAATTTTCATTAAATTGTAGATATTGTTGAAATTATTGTTTAATTTCATCTGTAACCTCACTGGGGGCTGAGATGGGAATTGTTTAATTTCCATGTATTTCTGGAGTTCTCATCATTTCTTTTGTCATTTATTTCCAGTTTCTTTCAAGTGTCAAATGTGCATTTTAATTTTTGTCCACGAATTCTTTGCCTAATCTGATGTTTTCAAGATTTTCTGACACATTCTCTCCCAGGAGATTTAATGTTTCTCTCTTAATATTTAGATGATCAATGCATTTTGATTATAGTTTCATGCAAGGTGATAGATCTGGGTAAAGATTTAGTTTTTGACATGTAGAGAGCCAGCTTTTCCAGCACCATTTGTTAAAGAGGCTATCTTTCTTCCAGTAAACATGTTTGGGCCCTTTGTCAAAAATAAGGTGGCTGAGTGTGTTTGTTTTTTCTTCTCCATCTTCTAGTCTATCCCACTGATACTCAAGTCTATTTTTTGCCAGTATGATGTTGGTTTTATCACTATAGCTTTGTAGAATAATTTATGTCAGAGATTTTAATGCCTCCTGCTTTACCTTTGTTGCCCAGGATTGTCTTTGCAATTCTGGATCTTTTTTCATTCCAAATAAATTTTAGAAATGATTTCTCCAGGTCTGTGAAGTATGTTGATGGTATTTTGATAGGAATTGCATTAAATATCTATAACAATTTAGGGAGTATGGCCATCTTCACAATGTTGACTCTTCCTATCCAAAAACAGGGAACATCTTTCCATTTTCTGAAATCTTCTAGCATCTCTTTTTTCAGAGTACTGTAGTTTTCATTAAAAAGTTCTTTTATTTATTTAGTTAGGTTAATTCCAAAGTATTTCATTTTCTTGGGTGCTATTGTAAAAGGTATTGTTTCTCTGATTTATCTCTCAGTGTGTTTGTTAACTATATAGAGGAATGCCCTTGAACTTTGTGTGTTGGCTTTGTAACCTGCTATGCTACTGAATTTATGAATTAATTCTAGCATCTTACTGGTGGAGTTTTTTGGGTCTTCCAAATAAATTATGATGTCATCTGCAAACAATTGATAATTTAACATCTTTACCCATTTTTATTCCTTTTATTTCTCTCTCTTGCCTAATTAGCTAATGATTGCAGAACTATATTAAGTAGGAGTATTGATAGAGGACATCCTTGTCTTGTACCAGATTTGACAGTAAAAGACTTCAGTTTTTCCCCATTTAGAATTATGTTAGCTGTTGGTTTGTCATAGATGGATTTTATCAGGTTGAGGTAGAGGAACTTTATTCCGAGTTTCTGCAGGACTTTTAACATGAATCAGTGTTGGACTTTGTCAAGAGCCTTTTGTGCATCAATGGAGACCATCATATGATTTTTGGTTTTATTACTGTTGATATAGTCAATTACACTTATAGATTTGTGTATATTGAACCATCCTTGCATCCCTGCAATGAATCCTGCCTGGTCATGGTGTATAATCTTCTTGATGATTTGTTGTATTCTATTTGCGGGGATTTTATTGAGAATTTTTGCATCCATGTTCCTGAGAAAAATTGACCTGTAGTTCTCTTTTCTAGATGCATCTCTTTCTGGTTTTGGTATCAGCGCAATACTTTCCTCCAGGAAAGATTTTGGGAGGATTGATATCTTTTCAATTTTATTGAAGATTTTGAGGAGTATTGGGCTTATGTCTTCTATAAATTTCTTGTAGAATTCAGTGGTGAATCCATCAGGTCCTGGAGTTTTCTTTGCCAGCATGCTTTTTATTACATTTTTTTATTTCATTGGCTGTTATTGGATTGTTGAGAACTTTTATATCTTCTTGATTCAGTTTTGGTGATTTATACTTTCCTAAGAACCTGTCCATTTCTTCTGTATCTTCAGTTCTGTGAGAGTAAAGATTCTCAAAGTAGCTATTTATGATCGTCTGAATCTCTGCTTGTTCTGAGCAAATCTCACCCTTTTCTTTCATTATTGCTTGAATTTGATTCCTTTCTTCCCTGTTTTTGATGAGGTTATGTAGCGACTTATCTATTTTGTTTACTCTTTCAAACCACCATCTTTTTATTCATTAATTCTTTGTATTGTTGTCTTTGTCTCAATTGAATTAATTTCTGCTCTAATGTTTATAATTTCCCCTCGTCTTTGGCCTTTTGATTTCATTTGTTCTTACTTTTCTAGTCGGTTTCGGTGCTGCATGAAAGTATTTATTTGTTTCCATTCTGTCTTCTTAATACATGAGTTCAGAGCTATGAATTTCCCTCTAAATACTACTTTCATTACATCCCATAAATTTCAGTAAGTTGTGTTTGAATTTTCATTAAATTGTAGATATTGTTTAATTTCTTGTTTAACTTCCTCTGTAACTCACTTGTTGCTGAGAATGGTGTTGTTTAATTTCCATTTGTTTCTGTGGTTCTTGTGGTTTCTTTTGTCATTTATTTCCAATTTCATGGCACTGTCATCAGATAGTATACATGGAATAATGTCTGTTTTCTTGCATATACTCCAGTGTGACCTATGGAGTAATATGTGGTCTATTTTAGAAAATGTCCCATGTGCAGCTGAAACAAACGTGTATTCAGAAGTGTTTTGGTGAAACCCTCGGTGTATGTGCACTAAGTCCAGTTGTTCAAGGTTCAGGTTCAGATCTGCTCCTTCTTTGCTAATTTTTTTCTGCTTAATCTATCTTATTGTGGAAAAAGGGGTGTTAAGGTCTACTGTTAACATTGTGGTGTTTTATATTGGATTTTTTTATGTCCATTAATGTTTGTTTTATATAATTTGGTGCTCCTGTGTTGGGTGCATTCATATTCATGAGTGTTACCTCTTTGTCTTGAATTTTCCCCCTACCCAGTATGTAGCGGCCTTCTTTATGTCATTTGATAAATCTTGGTTTGAACTTTAGAGTGTCTATAAGCAAGATTACTACCCTTGTATATCTTTTTGAGGTGCTGGAGCATGTAGTATTTTTGCCATCCTTTAAATTTTAGCCTATGAGTTTCTTTATGAGTTAAGGGTGTTTCTTTTTTTTTTTTTTTAATCTTTTTTGTTTTTATTTATTTATTTTTTTCTTGTTTCAAAACCTTTGTTTGTTTATTCACTCATTTTTATGGCCGGCTCAGTCAGCCCCGAGGGCAGGGCTGGTGCAGCATGTGGTGCCGGGGATCAAACCGCGGTCCCTGAAGCCGCCCAAGCTTTCCTTTCCCAAGCAGGCGCTTTAGACCACTGAGCCATCCTGCCGGGCCCATAAGTGTGTTTCTTGTATACAGCATATGATTGGATTTTGTTTCCTGATCCACTTTGCAAGTTTATTTCTTTTAATTGGAGAACTGAGTCCATTTACATTAATGGTTACAATTGAAATGTATTGACTTATGGTTGACATGAGTTTTAGTTACTTCTGTTTACCCCTTTTTCTGCTATGTTTACTTGCTTGCCCTATTTGGTGGGTTTTCTGTTGTCATTTGTTGAGTTCCAGTCATTTTGATCCCTCTCGAATTTTTTTTTTTAGAGTATTTTGTAGGGTTGGCTTTGACATCATGAAATTCCTTAGTTGGTCCTTGTCAAGGAAATATTTCACTTCTCCCTCATACTTGAAAGAGAATTTTCCAGGATATAACAATCTGAGTTGGAATTTGTTTTCATGGAGGACTTATACTCTACTCCAAGCACTTCTTTTCTTCATGTTTTATGAAGCGAAATCTCCTGTTATTCTGGTGGGTTTTCATTTAAATGTGATCTGTTTCTTGTCTCTAGCAGCTTTTAGTATATTATTCTTTTGCTAGACTTCTGGGATCTTGACTATTACTTGTCTGTGTGTTTTTAGTTGGTTTGATGTCCTTTGGAGTTCTGTATCCTACAGTTATGAATGTCCAACTGTTTTCTCAAATTTGGGAAGTTTTCTGGTATTACTTCTAGCCATATTCTTTTTATATCATTTGTGTCAATTTCTTTCTCATTGATTCCTATTAATCTCACGTTGTTCATTTTTGCACCATGTTGCAGATGTTGAATTTTTTTTTCCTGCATTCTAGTTGCTTTATGAGATTCTTTCTTACCTTTTCACTAGCTGCAATGGTATCTTCAAGATCTGAGACTCTATCTTCACTATCATTCATATGATTTTGCCAGCTTGTGATTGAGATTTTATTTTCTTGTATATTTCTTTGAAACCGTTTCATGAGATATATTTCTTTCCTATGTTTCTCAGTCAGGGAATTCATCATTTTTATGTTCTCCTCTAATTTCTTATTAATGTCTTCTTTAGCAGTACTGAAGTCTCTCATTACATTTATCCTTTATCTCTAGTTCAGAGATTATTTCTGGTCTGTTCTCCTCTCTAACTTTCTGTAGTTGTTCCTCTACTTTAGATATTATTAATTTAGAGATATCTTTTTCAACTTCAGAGCTTACTTCTGTTCTGGTTTCCTCTACATTTCTGCAGTTGTTTTTCCACTTCAGAGTCTATTAATTAATTCATGCATTTCTTTTTTATTTCAGATGTTATCTCTGATCTGAGTTGCTCTACACGTTTCTGCACTTGTCTGTCTACCTCAGATGTTACCAGTTCAGAAATTTCATCCGCATGATTCCTGTTTTCTTCCATGGTAGTGTGTTATTTATTTGTTTTGGGTGGACGTGGGACCTGGGATTTTATCTTGCTCCTTGTCTTTATCTATTTTATAGCAGTGATTTCTGCACTTTGCTGAAGTTGTGCAGTTAGTGCCTGGCCATCACTAGGCCCTGTCAGGTAGATGAATCGAAGCGGAACTTGGGGTGGTTGAGGAGTAGGGGGTATGGACATGGGCTCAGAGAGTTTTTCTCTAGCTGCCACCCTGTGGCCAGGTCGGTATTGGGCTGTTGATGAGTTCAGGAAAGGACATGGGCTGAAGCTGCCACATGGTCAGTCCAGTCAGTCAGTGGAGGTGGAGTAACGCTGTTGAGGAGTTGGGGGATGGACAAGGGTTCCGAGAGTTCTTACCTAGCTGCTGCAGGGTGGCCAGTGGAAGTGGAATTGGGCAGAAGAGAAGTTGCTTATGTTTATATATAGTATCAGATCTTATTATCCGTGAATTGCATAGTTTTCTATATTTATGTTTAATTCCCAAATCAATAACTGTTTTCAGTTGTAACTTTTAATCCAGTAAAACTTTTGTCACTTATTATGTGACTTTCCAGCTATCATTGAATTAAGTGCCACTCTGCCTTTTTGTTTCACTTTTTTATCATAAACAACTGTTCCTTTATGTATAATTTTGCTCCACATCTTTTTCATAGTTTGTTGCTATTTGGTTGGTGATTTGCTATATAAAATAGCACCAAAACACACCGTTGAATTATTAAATGAGAAAAAGCTGTAGATGTGCTCTACAAACGGAATGAGATAATGTGCTTTTTCCTTTTTTGTGTATTTGGCTCTAACTAACCCATAGTTCTTTTTTATATATAAGCTGTCCTCAGACATAAATATTCTGAAAGTAAGGTTATGGACTGGTCAGTTGATAAAATATAGCCAGGGACTTTTAGGAACCTAATTCTCCATTTTATCTAGAAGCAATATTTTAGTATTCTTTCATCCAGTTCTTTAAAAGTGTTATATATCATAACAGCCAAGTTTTATGACAATTTGCTAGAAGTATTGAGAAAACAAGAGAAGAAACCCTATTTTAGCTTATATCAGAGACAGTGAAACCACCAAAACAAAACAAGGAAAATTAATTTCCGTCTATACTCTGAAGGGCCAGAGAGGTAGCTCACTGGACCAAGCACCTGCTTAGACAAGTGCAGGGATTAGGGATTCATCCCTGGTGCCACATGTCACAAGGGCCCTGCCTCCAGGCACAGTGAGCTGGTAACCAGTTTTGAGAGAGTGGCACACACTAGTAATCCTAGCACTGGAGAGGCTGAAAACAGGAGGATCAGTATAAGTCTGAGCTGCGTAATGAAATCCCATATGAAATACATATAAAATAAAATAAAGGATATTACATTGCAAAAAGGAGGAAGTTTGACATCTTTACAGATCCCTATTTCCACTCCTTTAATAAATAGTGAGCAGATTGTGTGTTTTAGAACCATTAATACATAGATATTTCTCCCCAGAGGTGGAGAAGAAAACAGGTGAACAGCTTAAGATTCTATGTGGCTTATGGTACACTTTAGGGAGAACCCTCTGCTGGAGAGGACATGTCAGGTCACGTGTCAGCAATCTTTTTTTTTTTAAATTTTATTTATTTTTTTCTTGTTTCAGAACCTTTATTTGTTTATTTACTCATTTTTATGGCCGGCTCAGCCCACCCCGAGGGCAGGGCTGGCGCAGCATGTGCTGCCGGGGAATCGAACCATGGTCCCTGAAGCCGCCCAAGCTATCCCAAGCAGGTGCTTTAGACCACTGAGCCATCCCGCCGGGCCCAGCAATCTTGAATATAGACACCTAACCAAATGATAGTGAGCAGCTGAGATATGAATACCAAGCAGGAGTGGATTCAAAAGAAAGGAATTCAGTTCTCATGCATGGTAAGGACAAAAGTAGAGCAACTTACCACTGAGAAGATAACTAATAACAACTCTGAAAAATCCTTTAGGGAAGCCTCCAATACTCTGAACATGAGAGACATTTCTTACAAATTTTAAAATTTTGTTTCATTATGTGACATGTTCAAGATGTTTATAATTTCTGTGGGCTAGCAATATGAACTAGATTTATCCTGAGAAATATAGAACGAAATTATGCTCACAGTATGAAAATACACATGTTTCTTTTTGAAGCTCCTTATTTTGCAAACCTACTATACTCTTGTTGTCTTTGGTCAAATCACCTATGAAGCTAAAAACTTGGAGCTGCTTCCCTTTAAATAGGAAGAAAGAGCAATATGCAACTAAGCCTCCACAAATATCACAGATCATGTATGAATTCTACACTATTAGGGTTTGAAATAGAAAATAGTAAAGTCATTTAATTACATCACAACTCCATCAGTAAAACATACTTCTGACATGCATTTCGGATTGTTTTCATTTACTTAGAACCAACCCATTTCCTGAGTAAATTATTTTCTTATCTTCCAGTCACTTGAGACAAAGAGGTGCTGAAAAATTTAAGCTATGTCATTCGTTTTTTTTTTCCTAACTCATTATTATTGCTTAAATATTGAAAAGAAGCACATGGCTCATTGCAAATACACTGTAGAAACTTTTGATGACCATCAACTCTATGAAAATGGGCCTCTAATATGTTTATTTATTTTTCATAAATATTTAGTAACTATTAAATATAAGTCACACTAAAGCATAGTTTATTTTTTGTACAAGGAAACTTTATATAGCTGTAAAGTATTTTAGAAACACAAAATTGGTTGTAGTTAATAACGTACTCTTGGGCCTGGCAAGATGGCTCAGTAGTCTAAAGCGCCTGCTTTGGAAAGCTTGCGCGGCTGCAGGGACCGCGGTTCTATCACCGGCACCACATGCTGCGCCAGTCCTGCCCTCAGAACAGGCTGAGCCAGCCATAAAAAATAAATAAACAAACAAAAGTTCTGAAACAAGAAAAAATAAATAAAATTCTTTAAAAAAATAACGTACTCTTAATCAAGTAACTTCCACTTATTTTTATTTATTTTCATTATTTATTTATTTATTTATTTATTTATTTATTGTAATTTAGCACTGGGTCTACAGGATCGCAGCACTACACAGATATGACTGGTAGTAGTTCCCCTGTTTTCAGTCTCCAAAGCACTAGGATTACAGGCCGACATCACCATGCCCAGTCTCAGTCACCTTCTCAACGCACCTCTGGGGCAAGGCTGGGATGGCAGACCAGGGATCAAACCCTGGTCCCTGTATTGTCCTAAGCAGCCACTTTAGTCCACTGAGCTATCTTCCCAGCAATAAAGGTTCAGCATATTGATTATAGCACAATGTAACGCTAAAATTATGTTTGGAATACATGTCACTCTTGTCTTTTTGATATGTACTGCTTCTGGTGTAAACTCAGTTACTGTCATTCTCTCAAGAGTAGTACTTGAAAATAAGAGACTGGGCCAAAAACTATATTTTTCACAGGCTACAATTTTGTATTTCCTTGAATTTCCAAATATCTGTGTCAAAATTGTGTAACTGCTTATATCACATTGTATGGAAAGTTATTAGAATATCAATGATGGTCAGAAAGTATCATTTACAAGCTAAGTCAAAGATATTTGATACTCAGAAAGCCAGTGATGATAAGCCCAGTACCTATGTTATAGAGTAATAGTATCACAAAGCTTTTCTGCTGGAGGGTTGAGAATGTAAGTTAACAGAGCGACAGTTGGAGAAAAAGAAGGGCTATAAGGATAGCCAATATTTTGGCCCTAGCCCTTCAAGGTCAATAAAGACCCAGGATATAAGACAACCTGTGCTGTAATATCCTATAACTCAGAGGTGTCCCAAATTTCCTGGTCAAGGAGATTATGGGACCTCAGAGGAAAGGGATGAATGAACTGCAGTGCGTCTAAGGAGAGTCACCC
>PVJA010036055.1:0-21383 GCA_004027025.1 Myocastor coypus | reverse complement strand
TGTGTAGTTGTTCCCCTACTTGGGATGCTATTGATTTAGGCATGTCTTTGTCAACTTTAGATATTATTTCTGCTCTGATGTCCTCTATACGTTTCTCCAGCCGTTTTTCCACTTCATGTATTTCTTTTTTTACTTCAGATGTTATCTCTGATCTCAGTTGCTCTATAAGTTTCTGCACTTGTGTGTCTGCCTCAGATACTACCAATTCAGAGGTTTCATCTGTATAATTCTCATTTTCTTCCATGATAGTGTCTTCTCTATTTGGTTTGGGTGAGCACGGGTCCTGAGATTGCCTCCTACTCCTTGTTGTTATCATTTTGTATGGAAGCGACCTCTGCACTTTGGCGGCGTTATGCTGTGTCTATGGGCGTTTGGGTCTGGAGCCTCCAAGGCGGTTCTTCTACAGAGGTTCCTGACTCTTGTGTTGGGGCTCTGGCTGCTAGCTTTTGTGAATCCTGGCGGATGTGGTCTGTAGGTGGAGGTGGAGCTTTGGGATTGAGTAGTCCTGGTAGGCTCATGGACCAGATCGGTTGCCAAACGGGCTATTTGATGGGTTCAGTGCTGGAGCTTGGGCTGGAGGGGTTCAACAAAAAGGGGGGGGGGCGGGGAAAGGGAAGGCAGGTCAAGGATCCTGACCCAGCCGGCGCACGGGCTCAGCTCCCAGCGGTACGGTTTGGGTCTGGCTGGAACAGGAAGTTAGTCACGGAAACGCAGAGGCAGGGCAGAGGGGTGCAGGGAGCTTACCCGCGGCGGGCATGCAGGCTCAGCTTGCAGCGGTGCGATTTGGGTCTCTCTTTTTCTTTTTCTTTACTTTAGCGGAAGTCTTTGTAATTGACTTTTTTTTTTTTTTTTTTTTTTTTTTTGGTATAGGGTCTCACTACAAGTTGAGACTTGTAGTGATCTTCTTTTCAGCCTCCTCAGTGCTGGGATTATAGGTGTGCCACCATGCCCTGTCTCAGTGGCCACCTCAGTAGGGCCAGAATGGTATGTGGTGCTGGGCATCGAATCCCAGTCCCTGACCTTTCCTAAGCAGAAAATTAGTCCACTGAGCTATCTTGCTGGCCCTTGTGCCTGCCTTTAAATTGTCACAAGTTTATTCATAAATTTCAAGCTCAAATTTCGCCAAGTTTAGTCCTAAATTTTTTGTTGTTGTTTTACATTCCTAAATATCAAATCTAGAACCTTGAACGTCATAAGTTAACTCTAGCACCAAGATGGGCCCACATTCCCATTCCTATGCATGCTTGTTTGCTTGTTGTTTGATTTTGAAGTCATTATATATGTCAACTTTTATTTTATTTTTTTAAAGAATTTTTTATTTTATTTTATTTTATTTTATTTTCTTGTTTCAGAACTTTTGTTTGTTCATTTATTTTTATGGCCGGCTCAGCCTGCCCTGAGGGCAGGGCTGGCGCAGCATGTGGTGCCGGGGATCAAACCGTGGTCCCTGCAGACACCTAAGCTTTCCTAAGCAGGTGCTTTAGACCACTGAGCCATCCTGCTGGGACCCTATATGTCAACTTTTAAAAATTAGATTTTCACTATTCATCAGTGTACAATGATATCTCTCTCTCTCTCTCTCTCTCTCTCTCTCTCTCTCTCTGTCTCTGCAATTAATTCTAATAACTTGTCAGTAGATCCCCAGGGGTTGTTTGTATTTATCATCTTCGAATATTGCCAGTTCATTTTTGATTACTTATAACTTATTTTTCTTGTCTTACTCAATGGCTATGAGTTCTAAACAAACAATGTTAAGTGGAAACTTTGTTAAAATTTTCTAAATTTTAAGAAAAATGTTATATCTTCTTATCCCATTTGATATTTACATTTGTACTGGAAATATAACCTTAATAAGGCAAGGAATTTAACTTTACTTTGGTGTAATCAATTTTACCAGGAAATAAAATGGAATTATCATTTTCATTACACTATTTCTCTCTCCACAGGCTTGTAAGTAGGCTTCTTTCTCTCTTTGATACCATCATCACAAAAGGCTGAACTAATTTGAAGGAAAGAAAAATGCAGGACATAGGATTTGAGAACATTAGAAGGCAAGATAGCTCAGGGCTATTTTCAGGGACCTCTTTTTATTATAAAGAGGAAAAAAAATGAGAACAAAAAAAAACAAACATAAAAAAGTAAAATTGTGCAGAATTTCAAAACAGTAACAGGAAATTAGCAAGGATTATTGTATTACATATTGTTATCAAAATTGTTGCTCGAATTATCAAACATGCAAAACTGATCAACTGATCATTTTTTTTCTTGACCTTTTTATCTTTTCAATCTATTTTAAAGAGTATAAAAATAATAGGTAAAACATTAGCAGTGAGGCACATTTGTAAAAAAGTGGATGAAAAGTGTTCAAAAGTGTCTGTTATATTGCACACTGCCACATTCAGTGCAGTACAATGTTGGTCAAGGTAAAACTTTTAAGCATTAACTGCTACCTTCAAAAAACTGAAAAGGATCAGTAGTACAACCAGCTGTCCTGTGCATGTACTTACGCGATCATTTTTCCCTTCCTTTTTCCCCTCTATCTTTCCTCCTTTTTCTCATCTCAATTGTTTATTTCTTATGTTCCCTTTCTTTCCATTTTAGTATATCTATTGTACCTTTCAGATTTTATTTATTCTTCCAGGCTCCTACTCTAAAAAAGAAATACCTCTTTTTTTAAAAAAAATATAATGATAACAATGATCTAAATTGATGAAGCCATTACAGTCTGTTGTTTCTAAAATAGTTAAGGGATTATTGCCATAGAGCTGAGCTTATTTAAAAAACATACATTTTAATAACTGCTATTAAAATGAAAATAAAAACAGTGAAGATTCATCTTTAATTCTGTGGACACAGTTTCCAAATCTAGCTATACATTAAATCACTATGGATTTTTTAAGTCCGTGCCAAGACTCCATTCTAGTGTAAATTAAGTTAGTCCCAAAATAGTTTCTATTCTGTAACTCTGTCTCTTTATTTTTCTCTGTCTGTTTATATCTGTCTTTCACACGCACACAAGATTGATCAAACAATCAAGCATTCACTGTTCATTTCAATACACCTTAATTTCCAGTACCCAGACACATACACACACACATGGTATAATAATCTGTTTTTACAATGCCTTGGTAAGACCACTGCTTTACTTTTGAATTCTTTTTTTTTAGAACCAGAAATTGAACTCAGGACCTTGCACTTGCCAGGCAGGCATTTGTGCCCCTGAGCTATCTCCCTGGCCCCCAGTAAATTCGTAAAATTGCTTTTCAACTCAATAGTTAAAAGGTTATTTTAGTAATTGCTTAAGGAATATGTTTAAAATATATCTTTATCTTTCTGTAATTTAAGACAAATCTGTCAGGCCCCGGCAAGATGTCTCAGTGGTCTAAAGCACCTGCTTAGGAAAGCTTAGGTGGCTGCAGGGACCGTGGTTCGATCCCCCGCACCACATGCTGCGCCAGCCCTGCCCTCAGGGCAGGCTGAGCTGGCCATAAAAATAAATAAATAAATAAATAAACAAACAAAAATTCTGAAAACAAGAAAAAAATAAAATTAAAAAAAGACAAATCTGTCAATAGAAAAACATACAGCTTCACTTAATTGCAACAGAAAACTCAAGAAATGGAGCCTGCTGTGGGGAGGTGGGCACACAGCAGAACGCTGTCCTCTTGCTCAGCTCTCCACCATGGTGCGGCCTTACTACCACTAATACCTACTGTCCCCTCTCTTTCCTCTCCAATATCTTGTTTTGTTTTACTTCCTGCTAGTGACTCAAGTCTTCAGGGAAATTGAAAAAATTTCTTTCTTAAAAAAAGATACAATCTGTACATTTATGCAGCTTATCAACGCTGTGGCCAAAGGAAAAAATAATAATAAATCAAAATATCAGACAGGTTAGTCAAAATAGAAATAGGTAACTCACGGGCGTCACGCAAACCTTTGGGATAGCTGAGGCTTGCTTATCCCTGTAAATTTTAGCTTCCTATATGATATCTCTCTGGCTTTTTAGAATCCTCATCAGTTGCTTTGGCAACTTCCAAATTTCTTTTTAAAGTACGTATGTGACAGCTCGTAGTGCCTACCTCCTGTCATCACAGAAGCAAGTGGATGTTCAAATTCAAACATTAAAAAAAATGAGAACACATTGAGACCTCATAAAAATTTGAACCACAAGTAAAGGTTCAAGGACTGTGGGTCCAAAAAAATAATACAAAGAAATTGTATTATTTAGGAACTACATTTATAAACTAAGTGAGATTAAACTCAACATGAAGATAGAGTGAGTATGAATTCTTGGAAACAAAGCTAGTTATTTGATTTATTCATCTTAATGATAAGCAAATGTTCTGAAGCAACAAAAGGAAACAATTGTCAATTTGATAAACAATTTATAACATTCTGTCACTTAACATCTATTTTCTCAGACTATGAGGCATGTGTAGAATATATTGCTTGCCTAACCAAGTAAATACTAAGAAGAGGGAATGCTGCTTCACTGTATCTTCTCCAAAGTTTCATAAAATGGACTTTAAAGTGAAAAAAGGCAAATATTTAAGGACAGATGAGCGTTAAGTTTCACCTACCCTTAAAGGACTCAAGTAGACATTTTATCAAAGAAGACACACAAATGACCAGCAGGTATGAGAAAATGTTCAACAACATAAACGTAACGGAAAGAAATTGTTCAAAGGAAAGGAACAACAGGGAACAGAGGAAGGGGCAAAAAAGCAGGAAAGGACAAAGAAATGCATACGTACACAGGCAGAATAGCTTGACTAATTGTACTGCTCCCTTCTGCTAGTCTATGGAAGGCAGCAATTAATGCTTAATTTTTTCCCCACTTTTAATTTCTTGAATAATTTTTGACTAATTTTGCATGCTTGTGTCTGGTAATTTGAGCAGCTAATTTGAAGACAGCAATATGCAATATAACAGCCATTGTTGAATTTCTATCATTTGACTTAGTGAAATTCTCTACTGCTTCTAATTTTTTTTACTATTGTTTATTCTCTTCATAAAAAAGTAAATAAAAAGAAACAAAAATATAAAAATTAAACTCACTGAGATTTTATCTTATCCCTATTAGAATAGTTGCTATCAACAGGAGAAAGGACTGTGGGCTAACAGCACTGAAACTATAGTTAATAATAGTATATGGTATACTTAAAAATTGCTAAGAAAGCATACTTTAGATCTTGTCACCACGAAAAAAAAAATGATAAAAATGAAAAAGAATAGCTAAGTCAGCCAGATTGATTTAATTGTTTTTAATGTATGCCGTATTGGTGAGCTTCCCCACCACTGGGATTAATACCCTGTGTGTGTCCCCAAAAGTTTATAGGAGGAGAGGTTTAATTTGGTTCTCACTTTCAAAGAACTCAGCTCATGATCAGCTGACTCCAAGGCAGGAATCTCAAGGTGGGAGGGTGTGGTAGAGCAAGGCTGGCTCATGGCAGCTAGGAGGCAGAGAGGAGAACAGTACCAGTACCAGAAAGGGGCCAGGGGCCAGGAACGGCGTGAGAGGCCGCGTCTCAGTGACCCATCTGACACACTCAGAACCGTGCTTTGCTAATCCCCTGGGTAGCTCGCAAACCAAACAGTGGACAACTAAGCTTAATAAAGATGGGGGCTAGGGAGATAGCTCCGTGGCACAAGTGCCTGCCTGGCAAGTACAAAGTCATGAGTTTGAACCCCAGTCCTGCCAAAAAAAAAAAAAAAAAAAAAAAAATTGTGAAACTTGAACTCTGCTGGGCATGGTGGCGCACGCCTGTAATCCCAGCACTTGGGAGGCTGAGGCAGGAGGACTGGTGCAAGTAGTCATCTACTATTCAATCAAGGTTAGAAAAAAAATATAGTTATGATAAAAATCATATCATATACCAGAAATACATATTATTTATCAATTAAAGGTGAATCATCTAAAATAATAATATATTTTATTAAGCTGGATATTCACCAAAGTTTTTTCTTTTAAAGTAAATTTTGTATGCAGATATGACAAAAATGAAATGATATAAAGGACTTTACTAATCTCAGCAGTGCCTCCAGAGATCAAGTAATTTTCCCAGGGTCACACAAACAATTCTAGTCTTTAGCAGGTCTGTCTAATTCTCTTTTGATTACAGTACGTGTTTAATAATTATCCTTTAAGTATTACATAAGGTAGATAACATTTCTATCCTCACTTACCACAATGTAGGCATTCAGATTTTTAATCACTCATAGAAATTAGATAAAATCATTAATCTTTAAGTTTCAGAATTCTCTTTGTAAATCAGGTCAGAAATATTAGATATCCGGAATTATAGCAATTGAAACTATTTTTAAAATGTAGTTACTGTAAAATCATTAATGGAAATTCAGGCCCTCTCCACTGAGCCAAGAATATTTAGATAAAAACTAAAAATTGATTCTCCTGAAATAAAAGAATGGTGATAGCATTTTAAATAGACCTTTAATATAACTAGGTACATTTTAAGGTTAGCCAAACAATTCTAAAGTAATGTAGTCACATGTTTAAACAATGTGAAGATCATATCTAGTCTAAATCAATGTTCAGTCATCCAACAGGAACAAATCATAAAGCAAATGGAAAGTCTATATCAAATTGGTTAAATGTATTCTCCATTCATGGGTTTCTCCTTGAGTCATTGTTCACGATTTTCTTTCTGGTTCTCTCAGAGTCCATGTATTTCTTTTTAATTTTCCTTTTTATGTTTCCCAAGTTCACAATTCACATAAAATGCCCACTGAAGTAGCCAGAAAAGTGAAACAAATATTTCAGAGCTCTTTGGGGACTTCAATCGTTTTTTACAACAAAACTGATTACTCAGAAGTTGGACAAGAGTGCTGCAATTCGACTGGAGGAGAGAGCAGGCAGGTTCTAACACAAAGGATAAAGAAAGACACTAACATTTAGAGTTATGTGGCAGAGTGTTCAGTCCTGGAGCCCAGACCAAGCACCTAAACCAGAAAGAGGTCAGGAGCATTGGACATGGCCACTGTAGCAATAGCAATGACAGCAAAAGTCAGTTGGAAACGATGTGCAAGGTTGTGGTTTCCTGACAAATTAAGATGACATAGTCCCACAGGGCTTGCTTCATTAGATGATTATGAAATGTGGGTTTGTGTAGACTGAGGCAAACCCACAATTAAAACATTTTCAAAGTGGCTTACTAATCGCTTTAAATCAGAACACCCTTTAGTCAACATGACTAGAATTTTGATCAACAAACATCTAAGAGACAACCAATGTTTTGTTAATAAGAAATACCAAGGCAAAGTGGGCTTGGGAGCTACTACCCATGGAGAGATGATTTGCTTCTCTCCTGGTGAAACTTGGTGGTCAGGTTGTGTGATAGAATGTTTTAAAGAAATACAACCCCCAGTGAGAGTTCATAAAGGCTAATGGAGATAGCACAAAGACATTTGATCTATTGGGAAACTGAAGGTGTTAGATCTTTTTTTCATTTCCTTATTTTGTTTCTTCTAGTCCAGTTGGGATAGGTTGTCCGTTTGTTTGTTTTTCAATTTTTACTTTCTGTAATTCTTTTTTTTTTTTTTTTTTAAGAATTTATTTTATTTATTTATTTTTCTTGTTTCAGAACCCTTGCTCGTCTATTCACTCATTTCTTTGGCTGGCTCAGCCCGCGCCGAGGGCAGGGCTGGCGCAGCATGTGGTGCCGGGGATCGAACCGCGGTCCCTGAAGCCGCCCAAGTTTTCCCAAGCAGGCGCTTTAGACCACTGAGCCATCCCTCCAGGCCCCCGACTTTCTGTAATTCTTAATGAATTAATCCAGTACCATTTCATGCTGTAGAGAGGAGCTTGATGGGCTGAAAATCAGCGACTTCTGGGAGTGGAGATGGGCAGCAGAGGAAGAGGAAGACTGGGAGAGAGGTGCAATGCATCCTGATTTTCAGCGTGTGAATGGTGAATTTCCAAGGTTTAACAACTGCTCTTTACACTGTTTGTAAGTTTTGTCCAGAGATAAGCTCAGTATCCTGTATTTGTCACTTGAACCAGACCATGGACATTGGCTGGAGGTTGCAGACCACAGCCTGAGGACCATTTATCTACAACAGAGTCCTGTGACTTCAGGTGACTCCTGCAGGAGCCACTTTAGCTACACGGGGACACCAGCACTTCTCGGACTCCTTGATTCATTTCCAGAGTTGGAAGTACTTTTCCAACCAGTACTCATACATTTACCCATATTTTCATAATATTTTAAAGCACCTTCCATGTTAAAGGCCTTCTTTTAGCATTAGGGATATAGCATTCAAAGACCAAAGTCACTAGTTTCACGATGGTAGCTTTCGGGGGGGCGGGGGGGGGAATGCTTATTATTAGCATAGAAGAGTATCTCATAAAGCTGTAAGCAGCAAGAGAATTGTACATTTTCTTTCTTCCTGGATGGGAAACTGAATTGGATTTTTTTTTTCAGTACAGAAGATAAAATCCAGGACGTCTGTCCATCCAGAGTCCCCCACAACCCCTGCTTTTTTATTATCATTATTATTATGAAAAGAGTCTGGCTTAGTTGTCAGATTGCCCAAGCTGAGCTCAAATTTGTGATCCTCTTGCCTCTGTCTCTAGAGTACTGGAATTACAGCCATGTGCCACCACATTTGGCTATGATTTATAAAGTGTCTATTAAATCTAGATTATAATTTGCTTGGTTCCCAGGGATTGAACTCAGGACCTTGTACTTGTCAGGCAGGCACTCAAGCTGCTGAGCTATCTCCCCAGCCCTACAAACACTCACGTATTATATTATAGATACTCTTCTTACTAATGAAGATATAATAAGTAGAAAAGAAAGTCACTGTCCCTATGAGCTTGCTTATCTCTTTGCCACTTTCCTCCTGTTCTTCTTTATATAGACAGGAAGATGGTCATGTGGAAGTCAGCTGAGCCATTTGTCTGTGAAAGACCAGATCCTGCTTTGTTTCAAACTCTCTTGCCTCTCCAGGAACACCCTAACAGCATTGAATGGACCAGCAGGCCTAGCTCTGAGGCCTCATGGGGTATGTCAGGTATGAAGCAAAGGGGAACATTTAGCATTCACTCAGATCTGTTCCCTCTACTAGCAGGGATGGAAGAGCTTTGCAGATCCTTGCAGAATGGTCAGAACATCCCAAGGGCTCCCTACTGGGTACAACCCAAACCTACTTACATACTTAAGTAATAGGCCTTCAGTTCAAAGGCCCTACATACTTCAAACTCAGTAGATTCTCCTTTGCCACCACCTTCACTCTTCCCTTTCTTAACGTAGTGACAATATTGTTTCAGCCACTTGACATCCATCAACACCTTGTCTACTTCTAAGGGAATCTGAGGAACAAGAAAAATGTCTGTGGAATGAACTGATATTTTAAAAATAGATTGGAATATATATAAAGACTTAAAATGTTCATAAATAAAACACTAATATAGCTCAATTACATTTTTATATGTTACAGAAACCTATGTACCCAGTAGTCTACAGTAATGAGTCCATTCAGTGGCTCCTAAAATTAAGGACCAGGACATGGATAACAAAACAGACAGAATAGCTCTTTTTGCTGCAAAATGTCTAGCTTGAATGCAGTGAAGTTAAACAACTGCATATAATTTCCTCCTTTTGGGCTATCATCAGTTTTTAGACCTATGCAGAAGGTGGGTATGATTTACAAATCCTATGGATTTTTGTATTCTGTTTTCACCCATAAGGTAACGGATGGGATGTGACCACTGCAGGTGGTGCAAGGGAGCGCTTTCGGCTTGGGGTGGCTTTGTTTTAATGCAATTAAAATAAAATGAATCAGCATTGTTTTATATATATGCAAGTTTAAAATGCTGATCCAGGAATGCGTACCTTTATGTTACCCCAAATTCTGGGCTTTTGGGGAGCAGAAATGAATCCATGGGAATCAGAGAAATGTGAATTGACTTTTTAAAAAAGAAAACAGACAAGAATCTGGAATCAAATGTTTCTTTCCTGAGTTCCATACTGATGATAATTAGAGCCATTTTCTAGAATACTTGAGAGGGAATTATAGCCAGATTTGTTTTTGTGGTGTCCTGTCCCATCCTGTGTAGTCACTCTCACTTACCCTTCCAACATTTCCATCCCCATGCATGTCAGACTTTTTGATTTTGTTTCTCCACAGAGATAACCATACAGGAAAGTAATGGAATCAACTGAAATATCAGAATGCTTAAAATAATCTTGGACAAAACAGAGTCTTCTATCCCTCTCTGCTTTGCTACTGGTAAAGTGTGTTTTTCTTCTGCTGAATTCTTTAAGTCCTTATTTCTAGACACTGAGCCAAAAATAATGGGCTTGTCCTTCCCTATGTGGGACTTTGCCCTATGACCTAAGCAGCCCACACAACCATTGAGCAATGATACTTCAATGTCTGAAGAAAAGATCCAAGAATAATGTGAAGGATTTCTACATCTACATTTCTTAATTTCAACACTATTGACTTCTTTTTTTCTTTTTTAATGTTGGGGACAGAACCCAGAGTCTTCTGCATGCCAGGTAAGAGCTCCACCACTGAGCTACATCCCCAATCCACCACTGATGTTTTGCATGGGATAATTCTTCCCTGAAGGAGCTTTTTTCATCTATGGTGGAGTAGTCAGAATGCTCTCCTGTGTCTATCCATTAGATGCTAGTTGTATCACCTCATTCTAGTCATGATAACAAAAACTCTTTAGACTTATCCAAGTGAAATGGAGATGGACAGAGGTAAAATTGTCTCCAATAACTTCCACCCCTCTAAGATATTCAACAGTTTGAAGCATGTCCCTTAAGTAGATTTTTCTCTACCAGTGGAATTGTCCAAAATATTGTCTCCATTTCCTGTGAATGTAATAATTTAGTAAAAATCTGAAAAATAAAAGGAAACCAGAAGAAAAGAAGGAAGGGGGAAGGAAGAGAGGGTATGAGGTGTGTTCACTGTGGAGTTCTCTACCACTTAACTGACGACTAGTCCCTCTCTTCCCTAAGTCTACTGCAGTTTTAGTTTCTTTAACTAAAGTACAATTACTGAAGATTAGAAGCTTTCTGTAGAAAATAAAATAGTTTTTCTTTAAAAAGAGGCAGGAAAACCTAATTAGATCATTAGTGGTCTGCAGTGTTTTTGCTATTATTACAAGTAGGCTAATTTCAAGATCAACCACTCCTTCCATGCTCATTTATGAAATGGATTATGTTGGAGGAAAAAGAAAATGAATGACTCTTTACTCAAAGATCCACTTGGCCTTGAGCACTATGTGGTGAAGAACCAGTATTGTGTATCTAGGGAGAGGGGAGGCATTGTTCTGCCTGAATCTTGAAACCTCCTGTGCCAGTATAATCTATATTCAGATACTAAGCAGCTGTAGGTATCTGCTGATCTCAAAGACATGCAGTGAGACAAATGAACTTGTTTTATTCAGCCAAAATGCCAAGATTTATGGTTTTGTAGATACATAAATAATTATTTGAGAAATCAGATTTCTAACAATCACAGCACTAAAATCAAAACTCTTCTTTGTAACAAGAAATTTAACAATGGACTGGCTAGCAACGGCTACACTTTAAATATTTATAAAGAATGAAGCAATCCACATGAAAATCTTAAAATGCACACAGCACTAAGCCAAAAAGAAGATTCTTATGTGGCTTAGAGTGATAAGGACCATTAGAGAAATATGAAACAATCTAGAATAAGTAAACCTAGACAGAGAAAAAACAGAGTAAATGCAGCCAGGAACTTAGGGGCGAGGGAGCCAGGCCTGGCTGGTGAATGGGTATGGAGTTTTCTTTGGGAATCGTGAAAATGACTGGAAAATAAATGGAGGTGATGGCTGTATGACCCTGGAGATGTGTGTACGCAGTGGACTGGAGCCCTTGGTGTGACCAATTCTACGTATGTGACTTCCACTGTTATTTTTTTTTTATGCTGGGTCAGCCTGTATCTGCCACATTTGAAGATGGCTCTTATATAAAATGCTCGATATAAATACAGAAATACAGGAAGGTTCACGCCAGAATGGCCAGATACTCAAAATCACTCATCTCCCAGTATTTGTGGCATGGCCGCAGTTTCAGTATCATCATACTTACAGCAAGAGTTTATGTAGGAACATCAAATGGCCGAGGGCATCTTCAGACATGAGAGCTCAAGTGTCCAGCTAGAATTAAAACTGTACAATATGACCCAAAAGGGGAAGATGAAGCTGACAAAACAAAATAATTAGTTTAAATATTGAGAGATATTGCCTAAGGATGAAGTCAGCCACATTCTGAAAAGAGCAGCCAAAGGAAGTTATCCAAATCTCATAATTTGGGTCATTAAAATGGATCTAAAAAGAATAAAGAAAAAAGGACTTGGAAGCAGAGATGGAAAATACACTGCACACTAATTTTACATCTGAAAGTGTGGAATATAATGACAAAATGGCTCTTAATTTCTGGGTCAAATAGGCCATAGCATTGGCTTTCTAATGGTTTTCACACAGAGCCTGGGATTTGTTTAAATCTTTTCTATTAGAAAGTTTACATGGAGGAGATCTTCTTTTTTTTTTTTTTTTAAGAATTTTTTATTTTATCTATTTATTTATTTTTTCTTGTTTCAGAACCTTTATTTGTTTATTCACTCATTTCTTATGGCCAGCTCCACCCACCCCGAGGGCAGGGCTGGCGCAGCATGTGGTGCCGGGGATTGAACCACGGTCCCTGAAGCTGCCCAAGCTTTCCCAAGCAGGCGCATTAGACCACTGAGCCATCCCGCCAGGCCAATGGAGGAGATCTTGAAACATAAAAGATCAAAGACACTTCAGACAATAAGAATTTCCTTGAGTTGAAGGGCTAAAACAAATCAAATTTATAGAGTGGTCCCATTAATTTTTTTAAGTCTTTGGTTTCAACATAAATTGATTCTATATCTAACTTCTTTCTCTGGTCATTTTTATAAAAAGCCCAAACAATTATGATATATACTGGGGTGAATGACAGTTAAGGTTACATAAATATATAAAGTCACCAATGCTCCTTCCTTAGAGTAGGACATCTCACCTGGATAAACACAAGGAAGACAAAGAAGCAAAGAGGCTGGAAGAATGAATCCCCCACCTCCCCCACCCTCAGAAAACTTGGCTATGAAGAAGGCAATTCCAAGAGTGTGGCAACGGTAATTCACACTGCTTCTTCATTCAAACGCATTTTGTTGGCCCTGAAGGAAGTGACCAGTGAAGTACGAAGAAGCCCTTCTGAACTGCCCAGAGACCCCTGCACAATGGCGCTGCGCATTTGCACTGGAAAGGATGGGTACAAGTGATCAGAACAGAAGGAGCAGATGCGCACTGAGTACTTTCCAAGTCAGAGACAGAAGAGCTAAGTAACTTACCGAGAGTTGAACAGTTGGCAGGCTAGGATACTTCTGGACTAAAAACCCACACAGGCTGCACCACAACCCTTTAGGCATTCTGCCCCCTGGAACATGGTAGGCACAGAGCACCTTGCCATACCTAAAATATCAGAAAGCTTCCTGGTGGAAAATACACCAGTACAAACAGTGTAGGCTAACACTGTCAGTAGAAGGGGCAGAAGTACAAAATAACACAAATATTCCAAGCTGTGAAATAGCATAGCAAATTCAGAAAAAGACAAGTTGTTGCGTATTATTAGGCTTTGCGACAGAAAATAGGTGAGTTCGGAGTTACGGGAAAGAACCAGATCATAAATGGTTTTTATGTTGTCCGGTCACACATTTTATTCTAGAGATAAGATGGCACTGAAAGATTTTTAAACGAAAGAAGGTTAAGCATTTTTAGAGCTTTCTGATAGCAATGTAGAGGACGTGAAGTTGGAGGAGGTAAGTTTGGAATTAAGGCAATCAGCTGAGGACAATTGTAACAGGTTGCGAGGAGGAAGACAAGGCCAAGTATTAGGGCCAGAGAGGTGGGAACAAACTCAAAGAATGTTTGGGCGGTGGGTGCATCAGTAAACTCCAAAATAAAAAGCATCAGCAAATTGAGAGAGTCATTGTCCCCGAATGTATAGTATCATTGTCAAGTTCTGACGACAGCAACTGTGGTAATATGGGTGAGGAAGCAAGGGAGGCCAGGTTGAGCTCCATTTGGGCGTTGTGGATTTGAGGGGCCTACAACACTGGAGCTCTCTAGCAAGCTCTAAGTTCACAAACTGAGAGCCCGAGAAAGATCAGGGCTACAGACAGACTACAGACTAAGCCAAGAAAGATCAGGCTACAAACAGTGAATCTCCCACTCACTCATTGAGCAAGCGTTCGTTTAAAAAATAACTCATTGCTTCAGGAGCCAGGAGGACCTTACAAGTCGCCATAAGAAATTACAACTTTTCCTGTAGCTAACAATGACAGGGTTGATCAAGAAAGAAACAAGTTCAAACTTTTATTTTAAAAATATTGCTCTGCAAGTGTATGTGATTAGTTAGCAAAAAAAACTGGAGATGACAGATCAAAGAGAGTACCTAGAGTAATATGGATGGTGACCTCAGGAGGGAAATTCAGGGGCCATCAAAGTCAGTTTAAGGGCTCAGCAAAGTCAGAAAGAGGGGCAGGGACAAAGCCAAAGAGAGTGAGAGAGGTGACAATTCCGTGGACACTTGGGAGTAGGATACCAAAAGAATGAATGAGGGCCTGGGAGATAGCTCAGTGCAATAAATGCTTGCCTGGCAAGCACAAGGTCCTGAGTTCGATCCCTGGTACTGATAAATAAGTAAATAAATAAATAAAACCAAAAATAATTAATAAATAAACAAATTAACTACCACTGCAGAGCTCCTTAAGATGAACAATAGTGATATGGTTTGTATCTAGATGTTCCCCAAATCCTCATGTGGTCCTAGGGGGTCTTTACTGGAAGTGGCTCAATCGAGGTTGTGACACTGGCACTCAGAGTACCCCACCTTGGGTATGGGCAGCACCAGTCAGAAGCTACAGAGCCTAGAAGGGGTGCAGGGAGAGGCAGGCTTGCTCCCCGCCCCTTCGCTCCTTCCATGCTTGGCTGCCTTCTGCCTGTGGAGAACCGCCTCTCCTCGGGGATGTCTTTCTGTCATGTGACGTCCTGCCTCAGAGTCGACCGCGATGAGCCAAAACCCCTACAAACTGTGAGCCACAGAAGCCTCTCCTCCTTCGATTTAGGGTGTTGGGTATTTTGTTTCAACGAGAAAAGCAACTCGGACAAATAAAGTGTGCGTCCATGATGTATAATGATAAAGATCTCCTTGGTGAGTTCCGCCAGGCTGCAAGGGATACAAAAGTAAATGGTGTTGATTAAAATTATGAAGAGGTGTCACCTTATACCTCTTAGAAGGTCTTTTATCAAAAATAAGAAAGATAGCAGTAATTGGCAAGGATACACAAAAAGGGAAATTTCTGTGTATTGTTTGTTGAAATGTAAATTAAATTAGTATAGTCAAAGAAAACTATATGAAAGTTTCTCAACAACAACAACAACAAAAAAAAAAAAAAAAACTAAAAATATATCCAGTAGTCTACTGGTCAAGCAGTTCTACCCACAAGAACATATGCAAAAAGCCTGAATGTCAAGGAGATATCTTTATTCCAGTGTTCAACACGGCATAGTTCACAGCAACTAAGATAAGGAATAGATCTAAGTGTCTCTGATACGTAAATGGATAAAGATAATATACCTCTTTTTTTGCATAGATATATAATAGACTACCATTCCTAGTGGAAAATTAAAAAAGGAAATCATGTCATTTCTGAAAGGCATTAAACTAAGTGAAATAAACTAGCCACAGAGAAACAAGTAGCTCAGGATCATAAAAAACGTGAACTCACAAAAGTAAAGAGCAGAATGATGTTTACCAGAGGCTGGCAGAAGAGGAGGTGCGAGATAAGACTGAGACAGAGGAGCCAGGGATTTAGCTCAATGGCACAGCACCTGCCTGTGAGAGAGTGAGCTTGATTCCTGGTACAAAAAAAATTATATATATACATACATTAGATAGAGATCAAAAAGAAAAAAGTTTCAAACAGGGTGAATAAGATTTCAGAACTATTGCACAATACAGTGGATAGAGCTAATAACAATGTACTATGCGGGCCAGTGAGATGGCTCAGCTGACTAAGTGCTTGCTTAGGTAAGCTCAAGGGTCAGGTGGCCCCACCCCCAGGCGTGCTGAGCCAGCAATGGAGTCCAGGGGTGGTGCACGCCTATAATCCCAGCACGAGGGAGACGGAAAACAGGCAGATCACTATGAGTCAAAGCTACAAAGTGAGGCCCTGCACCAAAAAAAAGGTACTATGTATCTTAAAATAATTAAAATTAAGCTGCAAGTGTCTCATCATAAAGCTGATAAGGTGACAGATAAGTTAATCAGCCTGATTTAATCATCTCATTATATTTACATATATCAAAATATTCCATTCTACCTATAAATGTATATAATTATCATATGTTTAAAATAACATTACTGGGGCCCGGCAGGATGGCTCAGTGGTCTAAAGCACCTGCTTAGGAAAGCTTGGGTGGCTGCAGGAACCGCGGTTCGATCCCCGGCACCACATGCTGCACCAGCCCTGCCCTGAGGGCCAGCTGAGCTGCCCATCAAAATAAATAAACAAACAAACAAAAGTTCTGAAACAAGAAAAAAATAAAATAAAAAAATAAAAATTCTAAAATAACATCACTAATATACTAAGCTTGAGCTTCTCATTAAAGTAAGTTAGTTTTAATAGAAATGAAAAAGCCAAGTATTTCCCTTGGAATGAGAGAGAGATTTGAACACTTCTATAGACTGAGAAAGATCCACTGAACAGTGTTTAGAGATACTAAGAGTAATTAAGAGGCAGGGGATAGGGTTGACCTTAAACAGCTTGATTGCTTATCTGAGTGTATCTTTTTGGCATAAATTGCGCATTATCTTTCCAATATAAAGAAGTTACATATCTTAGGTTAATTGGAGCTAAATGGATGTAGTGTGGATGTCACCATATGGATATATCACAGCTGGTCCCTGTCCTGCACTCCTGGTTCCCAGGCTCCTTACTTGTTGCATACTTGTGGCCGGCTTCTGTTCAAGAGCACATGTAAGTGTGATGGCTGTGCCGGCCCCACTCCTGCCAGAGCGCCGCTCCTCTCCCAAGGCCACGCCACGCCCCAGACACTGCTGTGCTGCATCGTGACCCCCGTGACTTGAACCTCTCCTGTTGTGCATTAATTTTTGCTTCTGGTTAGTAGCTTGTGACAATTGGGAACAAATGCTAGTGCTTTCTGCCAAGTTATGGGATACTTTCTTAAGAGAAAGGCAGTCCAACAGGGAGTGCTGCAGGAAGCTGAATTAAACAGAAATATTAGAGGCAGTCAGACAGGGCCAGGCCCTCAAGGAGACTATAGGGAAGACAAGGTGACTTTACAACTTTGGAAGAGACAGGCACTCCCAGCTCTGGGCCAGACCTCAGTACAAAAGAGGAAACAAATGTAGCCACCTACTTCCCTGGGAATGTGTATCAGGGATTAATATTCTAAATAGGAATCAATCACCTTAAAAAAGTCACTAAACCAACCCCCATCAGGAACAGACCCTGTGCCATATTCATGCCCACTTGCTACGTGACTGGCTTCCCCATTTGATTCTGCTTTAATCAATTTTACCTGAGCAATGGTGCGTATACTCTCACTGATTGACCATAGTTTTATCCCACCTCATGCTCACCTGAGCGAGGTCCCATGTTCGCTACCACCTTAGACCCACCTCACTGCATGGTTTTACACTATCAAAGCCCCTGGAAGAGAGAGCTTGCTGGGGACAACCTACTCGGACCCCCCTCCTGTCCCCCTCTCAGATAGGAGCTTTCTTTCCCCCAATAAATATATTCTGCTCATAATCTCCATTTGTTCCTAAAATTCATTCTTCAGTTTTAGAGAACATGAACTAGTGCCAGATACCTTCCAGGTCCAGAGTTTCATTTTTCCCCTGTATCATTTGGAGTTTCCCTATGTCAGGAGGATGTCTTTCCCTCTACACCCCAGAAACTTCTTTCTGTAAAGAGAAAGTTATTTCTGAGGCCAGGGAAGAGGACTGGACCACCTGTAGGTACTGAGGAGCTGGGTGTGGTGATGGTAGAGAAGTAAGTACAGCCCCAGCTTTGCCCAGGAGAGGCAGGTAGAACATTATTTTCTCATGAAGGAAAACAGACCAGGAGCAGTAGAGTGTGAAAGAAAAGGATCGAGGTGTAAAAACAGTCTTTAAAGGAAGGGTCTCTGTGGAATGAGATTCTTAGGGACATTAAAGAGCCACTGTTGCATTGAAACTTTTATGCTTCTTTCTGTTTGCTTGACCACACTATTTTGATCATCATGTCAGCCTGAGACTTGCTCACATGTAGCCCTGTGATTATTTGGGATTATCTGGTAAAATTAAAAGAGGTAACTTTTTTGTTGTAACTGTTAATCTATTTCTTCTCCTTCTTCCTCTTCCACTTCCCCTTTCTTCTTCTTCTTTATCTTCTTATTTTTCTCCTCTTCCTCTATCTCCTCTTTCTTCCTCAGTTACTCTGTGGTATATAAGCTGCACGTTAGGCAGTCTCAGTGGTGGCAAGGATGGAAGCTGAAAAATTTGAAAACAAATAGACGAGAGCCAGAGCGCTCTAAAGCGCCTGCTTAGGCAAGCTTAGGCAATCGCAGGGACTGCAGTTCGATCCCTGGCACCACATGCTGCACCAGCCTCACCCCCAGAGCAGGCTGAGACAGCCATAAAAAAAAATAATAAAAATAAAAAATAGACAAGTCCTGGGAATGTACTGAATTCTGGTGCTCCTGCCCAAGTGTAAGGATCAGCAATCCAATGCTAAATTCACTATAGTATCCTGGAAAATGTGGCATCAGTGAGCAATAACATTAATCTAGGACAAAACTGAATTTTCCAGTTTTGTGCCATGGGTTCCAGCCAACAAATGGAACATAAGAAGTAAGTTATGGCTGTAGGGGCCGAGAGCGAGAAAGGGTCACTCTGCAGAGAGACAGTAGCTTGGGTCAAGGTGATAGTGGCGGGAGCAGAAGAAAAGCCATTAAATCTGCTCACAAAGATGGAGCCAGCATGCTGGCAAGGAGGGGAAGAGCCTGTCCTCCAGCCTTCCTCCTGCACCAGCTCAAGTGATAAGGCTGCTAAGATACTCCACATCCAGGTCAGGGCAGCCCAGCAAATGGGGGGGGGGGTCACATCAACCACCAAGTGTGTGCACTTGTCTCCTCCCCGCTGTGCATTCTGTCTATGCAAGGACTCCTCAACACGGGGCCTTTTACCAAGCTCTCTCCATCGAGCCAACAGCCCATGCTCTGGGTCCTGGTCATGCGTCTCTTCCTTGCCCCGATCAAAACATTCTCTTTTTATCCCCCAGTTCTTCCCCTAAAATCTTGCCAGAGGCCAGACTAGGAAAAGAAAAAAATGACTGAAGATAGATATCTCTGTAGATTACTCTACCCAGATAACACTAACATTTAGCACTAAATACTTTTAGTGCTAAAGAAGAAATATGATGGGAAAGTTTTTGGACACTGACAGGGTGAACAGAACAGCTGTTTATCTCAGTATTTATTGTGCGAAGACACTTCTCAAATGGAGTCATGTAACATTTTAAGTTGTAGCCTATTTGATTGTTTTTGTCTCCGTGTCTGTCTGTCTCTCTCTCTTTCCTCTCTCCTCCCTCCCTCCACTTCTCTCCTTCCCTCTCTTTCTCTCTGCAACTATCTCCCTGTATCTCTTTCTTTTTTTCTGTCACATACACGCTTCCTCAGCCATACAGAAATACTGAACTACTGAACATTATCTAGTATTCATCTAAAGATTTCAAATTTTTGGAAATGTGTAGATTTGCTTTATCCAAAGGTTTTAACTACTTTATATATGCTTAAAAAGAATAGATATACTCCAGGTGTTCAGAGCAATGCTTATTAAATCAAGCATGTAAATTGTATGTTCAAATCTTCTGTATCACTTTGGTTATTTGCTCTTTGCTATATAAATCACCAATGAAGTTATGGTAAAATTTCCTGCTATAGGGGAATTTTAATATTCCCTTTATATTTGTGTTAATACTTTCTTTATATGTATTTAGATGTACTTTATGTTAAGTGAACCCTAGTTTATAAATGCCATTTCTTTCATGTGAACAAAAAATCATGTGTAGTTATCCTACTTACCTATATCAATGTTATTTTGTCTGATAATAATGTACACAAAAGTAACTGTACTCACCATATTTTCTAGTATTTACTTGATATATTCATTATTTATATTGCTACATAAAAAAGTTATGCCCCCACCCCCAAAAAAAGAACAGCAAAGAACAACTCATATTCACTATCTTCTGAGATAATGCAGGTGAGGAATTCTGGAAAGATCTAGCCACACAGGTCTCCTGTGGGTTTGACATTCAGATGTTGGTTGAGGACACGGCCTGATAGAGATAGAGGGTAGCTTCCAGCACGACTCACTTACATGGCCGGCAAGCTGCCATTAACTAACAGACAAAAGGTCTCAGTTCTTCTCCACAAGGGGTCCTTCCCCAGGCCATTGTGTCTCTCACAATTTATTGCTTCTTGTATTCTCCCAGGAGGGAGCCAAGCCAGACGGTCAAGAGAGACATCTTTATTACTATAAGACAGGGCACCGTTACCCACTGTCTATCAGAATAGCCCAGGTTAAAGAAAGGGGAATTAGACCCTATCAGATACTTTACAGGTATAGTTTACAGCCATGGCAACTAGTCTTTCATTGTTTTTCTTTCTATCTTGTTATATTTTAACTATCCCTCTTATAAATGGTATAGCTTGGAATTTTATTCCAATTTGATCACCTTTATCTTTGAACTGGCTAATTTAGACTATTTACATTATCTATTGATTGCCACCAAATTAAAATTCATTCCTATAACTATCATTTTATCTTATACCTACCTTTTTTTTTTTTTTTTGCCTTTTACTTTTTTCTCCTCCCTGACACTTTTTGAAAGCATTTGTCAAATTCTCCTCTTTGTTTACTTTGAGTTATACATTTTATATATATTTTCTTACTAGTTATTATTTTAAAATGAGCATGTATGATTTACCTCAAATGTTAAAGTAAATACTATCTTAGCTGTGAAATTTTGTTTATTAGAAGTTTACAACAGGACTTACTAAGCACTGAGTTTATTTTTTTTTTAATTTTTTATTTTATTTATTTATTTTTATTCTTGTTTCAGAACCTTTGTTTGTTTATTCACTCATTTTTATGGCTGGCTCAGCCCATCCCAAGGGCAGGGCTGGCGCAGCATGTGG
Source organism: Myocastor coypus (assembly GCA_004027025.1). Classification (NCBI taxonomy): domain Eukaryota; kingdom Metazoa; phylum Chordata; class Mammalia; order Rodentia; family Myocastoridae; genus Myocastor; species Myocastor coypus. The sequence goes on along the minus strand of PVJA010036055.1, from coordinate 85 downwards.
TGCCGGGGATCGAACCGCGGTCCCTGAAGCTGCCCAAGCTTTTTCCCAAGCAGGCGCTTTAGACCACTGAGCCATCCGGCCGGGC
>PVJA010036054.1:0-21383 GCA_004027025.1 Myocastor coypus | reverse complement strand
TCTTCTTCTTCTTCTTCTTCCTCTTCAGAATCAGACCTTGCAATGACTACACCCTACAAATCTGTCCACTTTCACAAAATAGATAGCCCATAATATTTCTGTTCTCATCCCTTGTGGCTTAGCCACTTTTCACTCATTGCTGGTACAAATACTCGATACTCAAAATGAAAGAAGGAAAGGTTTATTAGCTCACAGTTACTGGAGGTTTCAGTCCATATTTCGCTGGCCCAAGGCTGAATGGAACAGGACAGAGAGCATCCAGTTCATGGCAGTGGAACAGCAACAAAATGGTGGCAGATGTAGCCAACCAAACAGGGCAGCAGAGAGCAACAACTACAGCTTGAGTCTATCTCTCTGTCACTCTTTACGTTACATTCAGGCTCTCCACCTTAGGATATCTGCCCGAGACTACACCCATAGTCTCAGCCTTACTCAGACCGATAATCTCATCAGTACTAAAACACAATCCCAGGGATCATGAATCAAGTCTTAGTCAATAGAAGCCATGCCCCATGATTGCATGAGGCTTTGGGGGGGACATCTAGACATAAACCATAACACCTTGCCTCCTAGAATGTACCTGGAGATTATTGTTTCACCCTTATCCTCCAAGAATATTGCCCACGTTTGTCAGTCATATGAATTTTCTGTGGGCTAAACCTTCACTCATGAATCAAGGCTTCCCTGGGTATTGGTATCTTCTTTGAACATATTATTTTATTGGATCTCACACACCTTCTTCTGTGCTGAGAAGAACCCACGAATGGAACCACATGGTCCCAAGTTCTACCTTGCTTGTCATGTGGGACCTGTACAGGCAGTGAATTCAGATGAGCACAGAGTAAAGTTTCTGGGTTTTTCTGGCATTGTGCATGGGGTCAGCCCAGATAGGCATTGCTCGCTCTCTTTTGTGATTGCCAGGATATATGCATCTTCCTTCTATTGTGACCTTTAAAATGTCGCTTATGTGTTGAGCTTAACATGAGCTGATATCACTGAAATTGTGAGCCAAATAACCGCCCCCCCTCCTTCTTCAAGTGGCAGGTGTCAAAAATACTTTATCTCAGTAATGGTAATCTACAATACAATGGTACCTGAAGTAGGTATTGTTGACTGCTCCTGAGCATTTCGCTGAGCAAATTTTTGAAAAGGGTATCAGCTGTTTGGGAAGTATTAGAGATCGCTGGCATAGAAGCCCTGGAATTGTATAAGCTGAACTAGAACAGTGATCCTGGTTTGAGCTTGAAATCCAGATTTTTTTTTTTATACAATGTGGACAGTGAAAACTAATTGAGAAGGCTCTAGTTAAAAACAACGAAAGTGAAAGCTGTACTAGAGGCCATATGTGTTACATTCTGGTAGAAAGTTTGTATTTTTTTTTCACATTTCCTAAAACTCTGTGGAAGACTTTGGTTAAGGGCTGCAGAATAGATTTGACAGGAAATTTCAAGTAAGCCACACATTTAGGTTTGGGCATGGATATTGCCTTCTGCTTTTAACTGGACTTTGAGATTTGGGACAAAGGAAGCAAAGAGTAAAGATGTGCTTTGCATTTTGCTAGAATGCACATGTGTGCAAGTTTGAAGTAAAGAAGAACACAGTTGCTGAAAAGACAGCAATTAAAATAAGTCTGAGCATTTTGAATTTGGAAAATAGGTAAGGTGGATTGGGAAACATCTGTGAAACTATGCAAATACCACTCTCTGAAGCCTCTAGGTTTTACAAGTGTAAAGGAATAATTATTTGAAAATACTCTGATTTGAGATCAAAGCTCCAGAGAACTTTGCTCTAGAATGGCCACAGAGTGATTAGGCTCCCTACAGGTCGTTTTACCATGCTCTGTCATTCATTGCTCTGAGTATTCTATAGCTATTCAAAAAGAGGACCACACTACTTCTTCAGGTAGAGGCAAAGATTGGCATTATCCATGTGGTATGGATTTACAAGCATGCATGCTGCAAGCAACATGCAGTCATGAAGACATTCACTTAGATTTTAGACGAAGACCTGACAGACAAGAAAATGTCCTTGAGAAGGAACTGTGAAGTTAGAGAATAAAGCTGAGTTTACAGTAAAGATACAATAAAGGTAGAGACTTAAGGAACAAGGAATATCTTCTAAAGAAATTTGCAGGTAGCAAGCAGAGTTAACTCAAGGAAGAAGCCATGCATTTCAACTTGCAAGTTCATAGGTCTGAGCTTGCTTTTTGGAGCTGACATATTCACCACCACCTTCACCAGGTAGTGGATGTAGAGCTGAAGTATTTTTGTTTGCCCTGTGTATTTTCAATCTTGCTTTAGTTTCTTTTTTCCATTGCCTCTAATTTCTCTTTTAGGACTGATAATATATTCTCTGTCCCTCAATGTTGAAAGTATTTAACTTTCTTTTCAACTTTTCCATTGTCTCACAAATAAAAGTTTGTTTTGAATTTCTAAATAAGACTGATTAGAATGCTTCAACAGTGCTGGTACTGATAAGACTTTTATGACTCAGAGAAAGGAAATAAGTGCATCTTGTGTAATGAGATGTGCTTCAGTCATTTGGAGCCCAGAGTAAGAATACTATATTTTATATCTAAAATGTTATTAAAATTCGCATGATCAGATGTAGTTCATGGCCAGAGGATGTTCATCACTGAGTTGTAACTTGTAAGGGTGCACTGTTACTCTTAGACGCTTTCTTCCTTCTCTGCTTCTTACCAATGAGACATAAACATTTTTCCCCTGCCAGATACTTTCTTCATACAATTGCTATCTTCAAGCTGCTCCAGCAGGTACTTAATCCAGTGAAACTGCAAGCTCAGTTGTATTCTCTTCTTTTATGTTGTGGTCATCTGGCATTTTGTTCTAGAGACAGAAATTCTGGCTAGTAAAAATATATCTTATTTCATAAAATGTATGTTAATTTTTTGTTTATGTTTTAAATGAAAAATAAATTCACGAAGTGTGTTAGATGAAACAATTGATTTTTATCTCAATATAGCTAATAAACACACCTACAGTATTATTGTCATTTATACATTTTCTTCCTTGACTTTCATACTGTTCCCTTCCTTCCCAGCTCATACATGGTTAACAAGGGTGATAGCTTTCACAATGATATAAAATATTCAAAATTGCTTTTACTGTGAAGTATATTATTTTAATAAAGAGCCAATTATTCCTTCTTTGTTTCCTATAAGCTTATACTTGTAATCATCAACTATTTCTCTGAAGTCTCACAATTCACGTGATATTAAAATATTTTTCTACTTGTACACATACATTTGTATATAGATATATTGCCATCAATGTATGTTAAGATAAAGGAATTAGCAAATATTTTACATTTGATCAAACAAACTTTGCTTAAAATTAAAGACCATTCGAAATATTTTTTATTCAGGCTTCTGTATTTTAACTGTAAATATATTTTATTAATCAAGAATAGGGTAAATGTGAGTATGTTTCATTTGGAAGAATTAAAACTGCTTTCTGCTAGATAAAGGTGAGAAAAGATGAAGATAGATTTTTAAACTTTTAAAGATTTTTCATCCTTTCTTTTATATTCATCTGATAAAGTGCCTTCAACATTTCTAGTGACACTATCTAGCTTTCTAGTCATTTTAGTTTACAATAAATCATTTTACAATCTTTCAACATGCCTTTTTAAACCTCAGTGAAAGAATGAATAAAGAAAAGAAAAGAAAAACACAAGTAGAATATACTGCTCTGTGAAGGTTTCTGATAGTAAAGCTGCAGCACATCTGGTAGTCTACCACACTGGTTACAGGATTTTTTCAATCTACGAAATTTAATTTTAGCACTAAATCTAAATTACTGCACTCAGTGTTTCCATCACCAAACGCAGGCAGACATAAAGAATAAGATAGCAACATATATCTCATATTTTATCTTTGTATAAATTAAAATAATATTAAATACACAAATACTTATTTTATCATTTTATAATTTTCACTATAAGAAATAACTGAGTAATAAGTACTGTGCACAGAAGTCATAGTTTATATGTGATGGGATTTACAGAAGACTAAGGACAATAATTACCTCACACACCCTGTCATTAAAGGGAGAGAACATGTTTCCATAATTAATAATATTCTCCACAAGGGTTACAAACAAGTATGATCATTCATAATCAGCCATTTGTTGTAATCATTTTGTGTTAAGGTAACCTTCTCTTAAGGAAAAAATTTATAACAGAAACTGAGTAAGATATTTCAGAGAACCTCTCACTACATGGACATCAATTTGAACACTCAGAGATAGACTTTTCTTTTCCAAACTGGGGATTGAACTCTGGTCTTTGTGCTTGCCAGGCAAGCGCTTATTCTATTGAGCTATCTTCCCAGCCTCTAGAGACAGACTTTTGAAAAACTGTTTAGAAATTTCTATAAAAGGACAGTTTAATTGTCGTTAATATGTTATCATCTGGTTGGTATAATGCTCTTATTTTTAAATAACAGGTAATTAAACAAAAGCTTCTCTAGTTAGTTAGTGGAGATAAGCCTACAAAGATTGTATTAATGCTTACAAGAGATTGAAGACCTGGAATAAGGCCCCTCAAAAAACTAAATATTCCCTGAATCAGACTTAATTCAGGGGTAGGAAACATACAAGAATGGACTATAGTGGCCACCTGTAATGTAGAGTAAAATGTAGAAAAGTGTGAAATATCTGATTGCATGCTAGAGATCTGCTGTATCCAGCCAAAGTCCTGGAGCACATAGTCATGGCCCATATGCATCTACATCTATAAGTCAGTATCTTCTACAGTGAAAGACTAAGGAGTCTGTGCCAAAAGATTAAATAGCTAGTTCTTTGTGTTAAACAGTCTGAATTGGCAGCCTAAATAGCTGCTGCTGCTAGCTTAAGAATTTGTGTCAGCTAGCAGCAGTAGCTATTTAGGCTGCCAATTCAGACTGTTGAAGAATCTGTGTCAATTGGGCCTGGCAGGATGGCTCAGTGGTCTAGAGCCCTGCTTGGGAAAGCTTGGGCAGCTTCAGGGACCGCGGTTTGATCCCCGGCTCCACATGCTGTACCAGCCCTGCCCAGGGCGGGCTGAGCCAGCAGTAAAAATGAGTGAATAAACAAACAAAGGTTCTAACACAAGAAAAAAAAAATAAAAAAGAATCTGTGTCAAAAGCCAGGTGAAGACAGCCAAGTCAAAAGTGAAAGCTAGACGTAATCCAAAAACAATAACAGCCAACCTTGGTGACAGTGAGCACCAGAGCTCCCCTGAAGAGAACAGGTGAATTTCTTCCCAGGCAAATCAGTCACAGTGAAGTTCTTCCAATGAAAATCACCTGAAATCGTTTTATACTATTCGGATAATTGTCTTTAAAATGGGTCTTCCATGGCCAAAACCATGCTGACTCACTTCAGCCAGGAGATCTCCAATCAATTTATTCAACTATCTACTCTAATAATCAAATAAGAACAGTGATAAAATAGTTGACATTAAATTGTAATTTCATAATCTTCCTTGGAATAAGCCTTTATGTAAAAATAAGTTATATGTGGTGAACTGCTTAACAATGGTAAACAAAAAAGAAAAATCCCATTCTGCAATCACTCTGAACTTAATGTGATAAAGGGTCTTCAATATAATCAAAGTAACAATTACTACTGCTTTAGTTACATGCTCTTTGCTGAGACACAGCACGCAACACTGACAAATGTGAATTGGAAAGGTCTGGGTTGTAGTGGTTTAAACACTTGGTTGGGTGGCTCCAAGGTAGGGTGTCTTGACAGAGGGGCACGTTGGAGAAAAGTGTTCATGTTATGTGGTGTCCAGGAAGAGACAGATATCAAGCAAGAAGGGAGGGACATGCAGCCTTCTGGATTTTTCCATCAGTGATCCACCTCCTCCAAGGTTTCACTTCCAAACATCATATTCATCTGTAAACTCACCAGAGGACCAATGCAATGTTGAAAATCATCCCACCATGATGTAATAAGTTCCCTAAAGGCTCATGTATGTATGCATAAGGTTTGGGGGGTCATTTAGATATGGACAATATCATTTTGCTCCTGGGCTTCAAAAGATTCATGTATTAACCTTTATGAACAATGTATTTGGTCCATTTATAAGAGTGGCTAAGGTACTAACATACTCAGGATCGCCAAAATGTTCAAACTCAATATCTCCTCTGAGCATTAAGTCAAACTCTGAGCTGTGAGCCTATATAAAAATAGTCAAGCAAAGTCAAACACTTCCTACACAAAAAAGCAGAGGTTAAATCTTCACATTGTAAATGGGAAAATGGGAAGATAGAAAAAGAATCAAAAGCAGATTAAAAAACTCAACAGAGAAAACTTGAAGTCCCATACTACCTTGTGCAGCACTCAGGGGAATCTGGTATAATGTTAATTGTGAACTTGTTAGGAACATCCAGTCCTACTTTACTTGTGTGTGTAGAGACATTATGGTCTATCTGTTGAGGCAATGTTGTGCCTTCTCTGTATTTTTCCTCAGATAGTTCATATTCCTGGAATTTCCAGCATCCCAGGGTTTCCACTAGAATGACCATTTATGCATTCACGAGGTTTTGGGGGATATATAGATATAAACTGTAACACCAGTATGATAAAATATACAGATAATATAATTAGAAAATATGAGTGAGGTAATGGAGTGGGCTACAAAAAGAGTTTTAAAATTTTGATTAATATAAGTAGACTAAGCTATTACTATTCAATATCTGTAGGGACTATAATTTATATAGGTATATAGCACAAGTTCCTCTTATCTGAGGGGATCCTCATTATGAAACACCACTCCGAAATTCCACTTCTGATTTCTTTCTTTCTCTTTCTTTTTTCTTTCTTTCTTTCTTTCTTTCTTTCTTTCTTTCTTTCTTTCTTTCTTTCTTTCTTTCTTTCTTTCTTTCTTCTTTCTTTCTTTGAACCAGTGATTGAACTCAGGCCCTTGCACTACCATGCAAGTATTTATTGTAATGAGTTATCTCCCGAGCCCTTTACCTCTGAATGCATGAGAATTTGAGAGGACATTTGAGATCTAAACCATAATACTATGTTTTGGCCAACAAAATATACTAGAACTTGACTTTTTTTGTGCGTGTATTTTCTTTGTTATAATGGTGGTAGAAACCACTTGATATGTAGTTGCCACAAGGAAATTGGAAGATATAGCCAGCAAATGGAGAACAAATATAACATGGAGAAGCCTGGCCCCATGAGACAAAAAATGTAAGAAAAAATTTTTTTCCATAATAAGTTACTGTCTTAGTCACTTTCTTGTAGTTGAGATACAATACTTCATACATGTAATTTAAACACATCCTTCTAGGTCCCTTTCCCAATGCCTTTACTCCCACCAGAACATATCATCTAATAGCACATTCAGCTATGTATTCTGCATTAGATTAATCCACTGATGAAGAGAGAACATCCATGATCCAAATATTGTCTGCATACTTCAGATTTTGGAGAAACACTTTAGATTTACACAACAAGCCCTGCTGAATTTGAAATTTACTTTTAGTTCAGTACAACAGAAGCTTTCCTAAGACAAAAAAAAAAAAAAAAAAAAAAAACTCAAGGAAATTTCAAGAGGCAGTGATTAGCATTTTCAATGAAAGCTTGTCACTTCACAATCAGTGTTGTACCTTTTGAATTTTTAGCTTCTTTGGGTAACTTTCCTGCACTCAGATATGTAGATTAATTCTAGAACTTGGAGTGCATCATGATGTAGACTTTGTATTGTCACACAAAGAATTAATATCTATCTTCTGTTTTAAAATATCACTGCTTCTAAAACTTGAAGGAAATTGCAATACACTGAAATAACATCAATTAGAATAGCACACAAGTTCTTGTGTTATCCATCGTTCACACTTTAACAGTTGTACCTATAACTAAAGATTGTTTACTTACTTTTGTGGTTATTTGATGTCATTATTAATTCTACGAATAAGCTCACAATCCAGTACCTTTCTGGATGAAGGAACTGGGAAATATACATGTATTGTATTCAATAAGGAAAGGAGGTTGGCTTAAGCAATTTTAGCAATATATTGCTTTATTTTCAAAAAGGCCTAATTACCAGGTACAATAGGTAACATTTTCTACATTAGTCTTCAAATAATTCTAATAACACTGGCTTTCTAACATATTTTTATTAAATCGAAAACAACTCCAATCAATTCAATCTTTAATATATATATTTGTCTATTAAAAATTAACCAAGTTTGGGGCTGGGGAGATAGCTCTGTGGCACAAGGGGCTGCCTGGCAAGTGCAAGGTTGTGAGTTTGAACCCTGGTCCCACAAAAAAAAAAAAAATTAACCAAGTTCTCGTAGATGCTAGATTTTGCAGATGTGATAAAATAATACACTTTTTGTCAAGAAGTCTAATTGTTATTTTTGGTCCCTTAGCACGATTGTACTTCAAAATAATAATTTTTCTTCTTGGTTTACCTGATTTTGCTCTTTTCTTGTCTCACTGTATAGTTTTATATAGAGTGCATCTTTAATAGTCAAAAGAGCCTTGAGCTAATGTAATCAAAATTGAGAAGTCCCTGCATTTCACACACTGCTGGTTTGAAGACTTGGTGTCTTTTATATTACTTGGGAAGATTAAGGGAATGTGAGGGGAAGGAAGCATTCTGTGATTTTTCATCAGATTCTTCTAAAACATCAAATTTATTACTTACTATTTTCAATCCTAAGAGGAAGCTAATGCATGTATGGTGGTTGTAACAAAGGAATCCGGTGACAGAGCTCTGGATGAATGTATTACATCTCTGCTCCCTAATTAACTATCATCAAAATTATCCTCTTGGTCTGTCATTATTATGCTCAAGTGTATTTCTTCAAAACATGCAACAGAAAGAATTTATTTAAATTAATATTAAGAGAATATTTGACACTTTAAAAATGATCCATTCCTATTTATTTACCACACAGAGCAATTATATAAAATGTACAGATAGTCTCCCAGTGATGTAAATATGAATTAATGTTTAAAACTAGAAACAAATTAATAATTTACAAATATGTGCACTGCAAGTAAATAACATGAGGAATTATTTAGACATTTCTCTCAATCATGTATATTTAAGAGTAAAGAAAGGAATATCTGCATGTTAGAATTGGTATAGCACCATTTATTTCAGAATAATTCTTTTTTCCTCCTACCAGATGCATTGCACTGTTCATGCTTAAATCTAGGACACTTTAAAAGTATATCTCCCCTTTCCTTCTGACCGAAATCTTCCAAGAAGGACAGCAAATCTATATAAAGAATACTAAGAATTCAGTCTTTTAAATCACTCTGGGGATGGTGAACAAAGGATGCAGTTAGGCAGAAACAATTTAGTTCTGCAGACTGGATTTTAGAAAATCTTTAATACAGAGTTTATTTTTACTTCATAATATATAGAACATGTGAAATGTTTTTCTTATGTCTTTTAAATATCTTGTTCATGTTACTATACAAGTAGGGGCATTTTTGCAAGGAAATCATATTTCAAAATACATTTTAGCCCTCCTAAACATAAATAGCAAAGGTAGATACTAAAGTAAACATGGTAATAGTATATTTTAAAATTAAAAGTGATGGGCCAGCATGATAGCTCAGTGGTCTAAGCACTTCCTTTGACAAGCACAGGAACCAGGTTTCGATCACCTGTCCCACATGCCAGACATGCCCGGCAGGCATGTGCTCAGTGCTCTGTGGAGCACTGAGTCAGAAACAGTCCAGATGTGGTGGCAAACACCTGTAATCCCAGCACTAGGGAGCTGAAAAGAGGAGGATTACTGTGAGTCTGATCTGCATAGTGAGATCCTGTATCAAATACACAAAATGAAAGAAATTAAATTGAATTAAATATGATAATTAAGACATCAGTTAAAATATATGCTATATTGATTAACTCAGTTTTAAAAATAACTAGTGCTTTCCTGTTTCTCCAAGTAACAGTGAGTTGACAAAAATGCTCCTATAAAATTATTTGAGAAGATAATCCTTCATTATATCTGAATGATGTCCTAGCTATCTAAGCTTTGAAGGACAAACATTTCTAAACACACTTGTTATTGTTGCTGAAAAATACATGATTTCTTGAAAGGGCCCCTTTTTCCCTTCTGGATTCCAACTTTCAAGATACTTTCCAATTACAACTTAAATAATTCTAATTACTGATTGAACTGAGTCATTTGCTTTGCTTGCCCTACTCTTGGTGAGACACAAATAATCTATTGGTTTAATTTAGTTCATAGTGATAGAAAAAGAGCAGGAGAAGGAGGAGGATGGAGGATGAAGAGGGAAGAGACACACCAGTGGAGGCAGAGAGGGCAGATAAGTGAGAACAAGAATGAGAGACAGGACCAGCCATATAGCTCAGAAGATTAACACCTGGTTAGGCAGACTCAGGGACTGGGTTCGGGTTTTGATCTCCTGCATGCCATGCTCTGCTTGCCCCACCCCTGGGACATGCTGAGACTGTAAATGAGACTGGGTGTGGTGGTGCATGCCTGTAATTCAAGCACTTGGGAGGCTTAAAACAGAAGGACGACAGGCCAACCACATAGCTCAGCAGATTAAAGTGCCTGCAAGCAGGCACAAGAGCTGAGGGTTTGATCCCTGAGTCTGCCATGCTGACCCTGCCCCTGGGGCAAAGTGAAACAGCGATTGAGACTGCACATGGTGGACAGTTCCTGTAATCGAAGCTTTTGAGAGGCTGTAAATAGGTGAATCGCTACCACTCCGATCTAGTAGTGAGACCCTGAACATCCTGTAGACCCTTCTCTAAAAATACAAACAAAACAAAACAAACAACAACAAAAACATGAAGATTGCTATGAGTCCAATCTATGGTGTAGTAAGAACCTGTGCACCTGGTACAAAAAATAAATAGAGAGAAAGGAAGGGAAAAGACGCACATGGCTAACCATTATTTAAAAAGATCTAATAGGCAACATTGAGATAGAACAAATCATGCATCAAAAATTGTTCTAATACATGTATCTAAGTTTAGAATTTCACCTAAAAATATGAATTCTACAGCAGAGTGTTATAGGCATAGATAACACAAATAATCCATTCAGTGCTAAGATTTGAGAAAAAAACATAAAAGGAGATTTCTTTTGTTCTCAGGAATTCAGTACTTTTTTAATGATAAAATTAATTCTATGAATTCACATTGGGCATCAGTTATATTCAAGATATTGGTACACATAAACTGTGTTCTCCATAGGAACACAATAATTTAGAATATTGACATGAATAGCATTACATGATTATTACTTTCCATGTTTATTTTACATTGTCAGTCTGATAGTATATGAATCTGTACCACATTTCGGAACACTATATGTTCTCAAGTCACAATTTTCCAAGCCAAACTTCAAATTGTAGAGTAAGTGTTTAAGTAAGTTATCTTACTATAGGTATATAATATATGATGACATAGTATATCTCTGTAAGTTATGATAAAAAACACCTGTTTTCCAATGATGATGTCCTGATTATATGTCAGAGGAACTGACTCCTGCCTCTAACTGGAACATATAACTTTCCTCAGTCTTCAGTTTTCCCATCTGTGAAAGTAGGTGGTGGACAAAAATACATGTGTGCTCTTTCTAATTTTAAACCTCTCATTCAACGAAGCCACTAATCATTCACAAAATACAGTCCAACTATTTCATCTAATAGATTTTTCAGCCAACATAGCAAAGCTAACAATGATAGTTTTCTTTTGCTGAAGTCTATAAGATTAAATAATGTACATTATTATAATATGTCACAGATTTGATTAGTAAGGGTGAACCTGTCACTAAACATCATAGCACTAATGAGAAACTCTTTTGAGAATATATATTATGACAGTAACAAGCAGGAAATTACCATTGTGATTCTAGTAGACATTTTATTTATTACATTTTAATTATGATGCAGTGGTAATGGGAAAAAAGCATGGTTTTCATTAAGAATCTCTAAGAGCTGATAGGCTATGACTCAACTGCTAGTCTGTAATGGCATGCTATAATGCAGAGCCTGTTGGGAACTGAGATGTTCAAGGATTAATTTATTGAACATTGGGCTTCCTGGACTTATATTTTCTGCTTAGAAGATAAGGCTGCAGCTGTAGGGCACTCAATCTCACCTAAAGGATTCAACAATAATAACAACAAAACTGCCAAACTTAGAGTTCAAACAGTTATTTTAACTAGCAAGATTTATGCCTTTGTTTGAGCTTCTCAATTCCTGCTCATTTTCAAGAACTTTTGCTTCAGTTTTCTCTATATGTCTCTACACATCTGCCGATTTGGAACTAAATACATATTGGCTATCCAGAGAAGTCCTGTAGCAGATCCTTGAGAGTTCTGACTTTCCTGGATTCCCCAAGCCAAATTATGTGCCTCTTTTATTTAAGGCCATTCCATGACACATTTAGAAGATTATAGGCTCTGTTCATTAAAGGGAAACTTTGGCATCAATGATATAAATACCCAACTTAATATCTGGCAAGAAAATTCATGGTCTGAATAGTGTCAGCTAAGACTCATAAAACATTTTTTTTTTAGCTTTATGTGTTTATTTATTTTATGGCCATCTCAGCCTGCCCTGGAGGTTGGACTGGAGCAGTATGTTGTGCCAGGGATTGAACTTTGGTCCCCGTGGTTGTCTAAGTTTGCCTAAGCCAGTGCTTTAGACCACTGAGCTATGTTACCAGCCCCAAGGGTCATAAAGCGTTTTCTGACAAAAATAATTATTTAACTAGTTACAAACAACACATCTAGTAAGCTGTTTTTATGGATGTTGCATGCAGAGAAGTGATATTAGAATAAATCCTCCTTAGCAGACCATCTGACATTATTTTTCATTCCTCTTCTGGTGTTGTGTAAAATAATACTAAACACCAAATTTCAATAAAATTACTAAACAAGAAAGAGCAACTTACTTAATGAGTAATCCAATAGAAAACAACAGTACAAAGGAATTTTTTTAGATCTTACCATGGGGAAATATCATTTTAATAATTATAATTAAGTACAAAGAAGTCAATCATGCCAAAACTCAAGCTGCATCAAGTCTTCTAAATATTTGTCTTTGGCACTAGAATGATTAGTGAATGCACAAAGATATTACTGTACAAAGATATTACCATACTCAAACAGATGTCACAATGGCATGCTTCTAAAAGTCTTACTATAAATCACATGTGGTGGTGCATGCTTGTAATAACAGCAGTTGGATAGCTGAGGCAGGAGGATCCTTGTAATTTTTTTTGTTCCTTGTAAATTTGAGATAAGCCCGGGCTGTGAAGTGAGTTCAAGGCAAGCCTGAACTGCATAGCAAGACCTTGTCTGAAAAAGACAGTCATCATCATAATCATCATCATCACCTCCCTAACATAGATATGTGGAGTACATATTGTTTATATTCCTTGTGTGGAGTTAGTACAAAAATACATGGCACAGCTGGACAGATAGCTCAATAGAATAAGCACTTGCCTGGCAAGCACAAGGTTCTGATTTAATCCCCTGTACCAGGAAGAAAAATAGGCAAAGCTTCATGATATCTTCATTTGACTTCTTGTCCACTTTTCTCACTTCTCCCTCAGTCTATTGATCCCACTCCCCTTTCATGAAGATCTCTCTATTTCCTATTATCAATCCTTTATTTATCACTTGCATTTCTCCTATAAGAGAAGCCACACAATACTTAAGCTTGTATGTCTGATTAATTCACTTAACACTATGGTATAAAGATATATTACTTTACCATTCACCACCTGCTTCAAGCCAATTATTCACTTCATTGGTATATTTGGTACATTTAGGATAAACATAGTGATCATATTCATCATAGGGAGTTTGTACTTATATATGATATATTTTGATTTCTCCTTTTGTCCCGATCTCTATCCCTCCCTTAGCCCAGCTTTCCCTCCCTCCCTCTTTACAAAGCTTTTTTCATTTTGCCCTTTTCAGAAATAAATTTGATTTTCTCTTTTTCCTTCTTTTATGTCTCTCTTTCCCCACCCAAGTGGTTCTTTCTTTTTGAGCCATTTCTTCCAAATTGACAATATTTGTTTTACATTTTGATCCTTATTTAGTTTCTCAGTTTCTTGCCCTAGGGAGACAATGTGATGTTTATGTCTGTGAGTCCTATATATTTCACTAAACTGTATGGTCTCAAAATGCATCCGTTAACCTGAAAGTGTGTATTGTTTTATGGCAGAGTAGTACTCCATTATATTAAAATAATACATTTTCCTTATCAGTTCCTCAGAAGATGGGCATTTGTGTGGTTTCTCAGAGTAGTTATTGCTAACTTTGGTGCTATAAACCAGGGTATGTTATAATGTATTTTTTTAAACAATTCATCTGGGTAGATAACCAGAGGGGGAATAGCTGGGTAGCATTGGACTTCTAATCCTAGCTTTTATTTTATTTCTTTTTTTGTAAATTTAGAACAGGATCTACAGTGTGAACACAATGTATAGCATTTCACTACATAAATGGGCTCATAGTGATTTTCCTGTTTTTCAGCCTCCCAAGTGCTGAGGTTATAGGTGTGCGCCACCATGCCCAGTCTCAATTGCCCAAGGAAAGGGTCAGCATAGCACACCATGGATCAAACCCTAGCCACTACACTCTGCTGAAGCAGACACTTTAGTCCTGTGAGCTATCTGGCCAGTTGTCTAATCTTAGTTTTCTAAAGTAATCTCACACTAATTTTCATAGTGGTTATACCACTTTACACTCCCAGCAACAATGGAGAAGTGTTTCTTCTTCCTATTATCCACTCTTAACAAGTGCTGTTCCATTTTTTGTTGCTGGGAATTGAACTCCAAAATGTTGTCTTTTCCAGGCAGGCACCGTGTCACTAAACTATATCTCTGACCCTAATTTGCTAAATTTTAAGAAAATAAAATTTCATTTTACTGTCCCAATGCAGTGAATACTCATGATTATACTTCCATCCCCTGTCCTAGACTGAAAGACAAGCCAACACACACACACACACACACACTCCTCGAGAATTATTTCTAAGTCTGAATGTAGGTACATCTCTGCTGTTTTTGTTGTGTTGTAAATACATATCTTACTACAGAATTATGACTACCATATATGTTTGGAAAATCACTGGTAAGTGAAGAAGAAAAATATTCTGATAAAGAAATAGCCCTTTGGGAAAATAACAGAAATATTATGAATAAGATATTTTTTGTATTTTATATTTCTGTACTAACCACCCACTTTAGTTCAGTTTTGGAAAATAGGGTAAAACATCTACCTAGGACATTCCCTTATAATATATGACACTCATTGGTGTTAGTTGTAGCTGTTAATATACATGTGAAAAATGGATTTCATTAACAATAACTGAAAGTGTACTGAATAAGAATAGCTACCATAAAAGGATTACTAAATTTACAAATATCACACATGTGCCTGGATTATGTGGTCTTCAAATAAAAATTGTAATAAATGGCAAAGTACTTCTATATGAAGATATAGTATTTTAAATTACAAAAACTAAGATTTTTCTTTAGGAACGGAAAACAAGTGAAAATTAGGCAATGACAGCCTATTCCAAAATGACAAGTGAAAAATGTACAGATAAGTGATGCTGCATGAAGTAAGCTGAGTATTCATTGACTTACACAGAGAAAATCTCCTGTTATATATTAATAAATAGAGACAATCACAGAAAACTCATAATGACAGATATTGAAGAAAGTACTCATATATATTCATATATAGTTTGCTTTGCCTAGTGTCAGATATAAGTTGGGAATAAAATCTGGCAAACATTTATATATGCATTGTAAGAAACCTTACAGCTTCTTCTGGTAACAAAGTTTGCATAATGATTGACCATAAAAATTCTATTGTTTTTTTTTTTTCTGTCCAGACCATATGAGAAATTGTTATCCAGAGTAATAGACAGCAGCATTGATAAATTTTTCTTTTGTGAACTTTCATAAAGCAAGGAACGCTTTACTAAAAAAGCCATTTTTCCAGCTTTTCTGCATAGTTAGAAAAAAACAATTTTTAATATATCATGGAACTTCGTTATGCAGAAAAGAAAAGAAAGGACTCATTTCTTACTATCTTTGGGCTTTGGGTTTGGTTTGCTCTTCCTTTTCCAAATGATTTAAGTGCAGCATTGGACTGTTTAGTTGTTTCCATTCTGTTTTCTTAATGTGTGAGTTTATAGCTATAAGTCTCACTCTAAGAACTGCTTTTATTGTATCTCATAAATTCTTAAAGGTTGTGTTTGAATTTTTACTAAATTGTGTGAATATTATTTAATTTCTTGTTTATTTCATCTGTAAGTCACTAGTTGGTGAGGAGGATGTTGTTTAATTTCCAAATATTTCTGGGGTTCTTGTGGTTTCTTTTGTCATTTATTTCTAGTTTCATTGCACTGTGGTCAGATAATATCCATGGGACAACTTTTGTTTTCTAGCACATGCTTGAGTAAAACACTCTACATGATTTCAAGGTAAATCCTGAGGGGATTTCACTGAACTTGTCAGATAAAAACATTACATGCTTTGTTATATAGGTTTTGTTTTCACTTGCACTTAACCAGCCAGCAGAAAAGTTTAAGCATGGGGCATAAAAGGTAAAGCCAGATTAGCATTTTGAACTGTGAAAAGCTCCAATCAATAGCTTCTGATATTGCTAGTTCTGCTGAAAACCCAGTACTCTTATGGAATATTGGACTATGCAAACAAGTACTTTATCTTAGCTCAATGAGAAGAAATATTTGTACCAATAATGTTTACAAATGTTATCATGTTTGCATCCTGTGTTCTGAACAACTACTATGAAGACGATAATATGCATTGTTTTAATTATTGTAGCTGTTCTACTAAGGTGTTTTCAAACTGTCTCATGGTTATTTCTCATTAAAAGTAATAAAACATGAAAAAGAAATCTATCAGTAAGTTTGTAAAAATATAGTAATGTCGTTTTTTTTTAAAAAAGCATAACATTAAATATATTAATTGAGCTCGAGTATAACAATAAAATTCATAGTTAAAAGAAAACATATTTAAAGTATACCTTTCAATTCATGCACAAAGCAACAGAAAAGCACATTGAAATCCTTATTATTTCCAAATTGGTAAAACATTTGCATAAGGATCGTCTAAAAGATTCATGGACATATTTTCAGGCTTTACCTAATTGACCCCCCTTCCCTAAAATACCATAATTTATTAGTGGTGCTATAATCAACTAAATATTTATACTAAGCATTAGAAAATTGCCAGACTTTATATCCTATCAAGTTTTATCAAGTGTTATTAAGTGTATTATGACCAGTTACCTACTTATTTTTTTTTCCAAGCCAGATATTCAACTCAGAACCTTGCACTTGCCAGGCTGGTACTTGTGACTCGGAGCTTTCTCCCCAGCTCTCAACTACCTAATTTTAATGTTTACTTTTACTATATTATTATACCTGGATTTCTTTTTCTTATTTCTAAGGATAGTAAAAATATTTTAATAAACATTAGGTACAGAATTTCACTAAACAAAATAATAATAGGAACTCAACATAGACACTACATTAATGTTCTATCCAAATTAGTTGTTTACATTACCACATATAAGAAAAACTGGTAAAGCTGGGTGTAGTGGTGCATGCCTGTAATCCCAGCACTCGGGAGGCTGAGGCAGGAGGATCCATGTGAGTTCGAGACCAGCCTGGGCTACAAAAGTGAGCTCAAGGACAGCCTGAACTGCATAGTGAGACACTGTCTCAAAAAGACAAAAAAAAAGAAAAAAGAAAAATTGGTAAAAATAGATAAATAAAAGAAATTTAAAAGGAGAAAAATACTAAGAATTAATTGCTCCTTTCAATAGACCATCAGAAATCAGCAGTACAATTATCCAAATTATTCTATATATCTTTGCAAACATATATCTATTTCCCTTCCTTTTTACTTTTCTTTTTTTTTTCTCTTTTGTCTTTCGCCTCATCCCTATTTTTCCCTCATTTTGAACAAATTCTTTTTCATAGTATCTTTAAGATTTTATTTATTCTTTCTTTTTTTTCAATTTCTTATTGTTTAAATTTAACAATGGTTATACTACATATTTTCACCATCAGATCAGTTTAGATTAATACATATAGATATATAAGATTGATCAAACAATTTAACATTAACCTTTCTAAGTCCACATTACTTTTTTTTTCTTTTCCCGTTTCTTTTCTTTGAAAGTTGACATATTGCCTATTGTCCTCACAGTCATTCTACAGAGTACAGTGTGTGGGCATGACCCACCTCCCTATTGATGTTGCTTAGGAAAAAAAAAAGGAAAAGAATATACTTCTCTTTGGACTAAGAGGAAGTAGATACATACACAGTCAAAGGTTTTGCAATTGCAGTTGGCCACCAGTGAAGTCTGTGATGTTGGAGGCTATTGAATCTAAGCCTCCTAAAGTTCATCGCACCAATCTAGCTCTGCATTTCATGCACTGTAATTAAGCACTTTTTTTTCTTGCTGGGTGGTCAAGGATAAGTTGAAGCAAGACCTGTATAACAAAGCATTCATTTTTTTTTGTATCTTCCAGGCTCAAATCCGCTCAGGATTAAGTTTGGGACCATAGGCAGTAATTTGTAGAACTGTTGTTAGTGTCAGCCTTCGGGACGAGTCACGGCCATTGCTTGGCCATTTTGCTTTCTGTGAAAGCCTGAGAGAATGTTTTTATCTGGGTGACTCTCCTTAGATGCACTATAGTTCATTTATCCCTTTCCTCTGAGGTCCCATAATCTCCTTGACCAGAAAATTTGGGACACCTCTGAGTTATAGGATATTACAGCACAGGTTCTCTTATAACCTGGGTCTTTCTTCACCTTGAAGGGCTAGGGCCAAAATATTGGCTATCCTTATAGCCCTTCTTTTTCTGCAATTTTCGGTCTGTTAACTTACATTCTTAACCCTCCAGCAGAAAAGCTTTGTGATACTATTACTCTATAACATAGGTACTTGAGCTTATCATCACTGGCTTTCTGAGTATCAAATATCTTTGACTTAGCTTGGAAATAATATTTTCTGACCATTATTGATATTCTAATAATTTTCCATACAATGTGACATAAGCAGTTACACATTTTTGATACAGATATTTGGAGATTCAAGGAAATACAAAATTGTAGCCTTTCAAGAATATGGTTTTTGGCCCAGTCTATTACTTTCAAGTACTACTCTTGAGAGAATGACAGTAACTGAGTTTACACCAGGAGCAGTCCATATCAAAAAGACAAGAGTGACATGTATTCCAAACATAGTTTTAGCATTACATTGTACTATAGTCAATATGCTGAACCTTTTGAAGGTTCTTGAGACCAATATCTGATGCATCCTGTGTACATAAGTGTATGGTTTTTCTATTGATATGTTTTCTGCTTTGTCTGCTTCCAGTCACTTCGTTGTTTAATCCATAACACATTCAGCTGTGTTATGCCGTTAAGTTCTTGTTTTCTTCTTTAAAGTTCTTATATTAGGGAGACTATACGATATTTAAACGTATAGGTTTGGTTTATTTCACTAATGAGTATATGTTCAATATACATCCATTTATATATAAAGTCTTCAAACTTATCATTCTTTATGTATGAGTAGTATTCCATTGTATAAAAATACCACATTTTCTTTAACCTTTCTTCAAATGATGGGCATTTTGGTTGTATCCAAGATTTGGCTCTTAAAATTTGGGCTACTGTAAACATAGGTGCACCGATATCGCTATGGTATGATGTTTTCAGTTCTTCTGGGAAAATTCCCAGTAGGGGGTTAGCTGGATTGAACGGAACTTCCAATTCTAGTTTTGTAAGGATCCTCCACACTGCTTTCCATAATGGTTGCACCAATCTGCATTCCCAACAGCAGTGGAGAAGTGTTCCTTTTTCCCCACCGCCTCCCCAGCGTTTGCTGCTTGTTGATTTCTTTATGATAGCCATCCTTACTGGGGTGAGGTGGTATCTAAGTATTGTTTTGATTTGCATTTCACGAATGGCTAGCGATGGGGAGCATTTCTTCATGTATTTGTAGGCTTGTTGTATTTTTTTCTCTGAGAAGTGAGTGTTCATCTCAGATGCCCATTTCTGGATTGGGTCTTTGAATTTTGGGACCCTAATGGTTTTTAGTTCTTTGTACATTCTAGATAGAAGACCTTTGTCTGAGTACTTGTTAGTTAAAATCTTTTTGAAATTTGTGGGTCGTCTTTTCACTTTGTTAGTGATTTCCTTTTACATGCAGAAACTTCTTAGCCAGAGGAGGTCCCAATTGTTGATGCTTTCAAGTCTTGAAAAAACATGCAATTTGATTTCCGACCATGAACTCTTTGCCTACTCCGATGTCTTCAAGATTTCCTCCCACATTCTCTTCCACGAGATTTAATGTTTCACTTTTAATATTTAGATCTTTAATCCATTTCGACTTTATTTTCGTGCGTGGTAATAGACTAGGGTCAAGTTTTACTTTTCGGTATGTAGAGAGCCAATTTTTTCCAGCACCATTTGTTAAAGAGGCTGTCTTACTTCCAGTACACATGTTTGGTCCCATTGTCAAAAATAAGGTCGCTGAGTGTGCTTGTATTTGCTTCTGCATTTTCTAATCTATTTCACTGATGTTCAGGTCTATTCTTTTGCCAATGCCATGCGGATTTTATTACTGTAGTTTTGTAGTACAACTTTAGGTCAGGAATTGTAATGCCTCCTGCATTACCTTTATTGCTGAGAATTGTCTTTGCAATTGTGGTCTTTTTTGGTTCTAAGTAAATTTTTGGAATGACTTTTCCAGCTCTGTGAGGTATGTTGATGGTATTTGGATAGGAATTGCATTAAATCTGTACAACAATTTAGCGAGTATGGCCATCTTCACAATGTTGGTTCTTTCTATCCAGGAGCAGGGAATATCTTTCCATTTTCAGAGATCTTCTAAGATCTGTTTTTTCAGAGTACTATAGTTTTCATTGAAAAGGTCTTTTACTTCCTTGGTTAGGTTGATTCCTAAGTATTTCATTTACTTCGGTGCTATCATAAAAGGTAGTGTTTCTCTAATTTGTCTCTCAGTGTGTTTGTTATCTATGTAGAGGAATGCCACTGACTTTTGTGTGCTGACTTTGTAACCTCCTATGTTACTGAATTTGTGTATTAATTCCAGTGGCTTTTTGGTTAAGTTCTTTGGGTCTTCTTAGTAAATTATCATGTCATCTGCAAATAATGAAAGTTTTACTTCTTCATTACCTATTCTCGGGCGCCGAGCGTGGTGGCGCACGCCTGTAATCCTAGCACTCGGGATGCTGAGGCAGGAGGATTGGTGTGAGTTCGAGACCAGCCTGGGCTACAAAAGTGAGCTCAGGACCAGCCTCAACTGCATAGCGAGA
>PVJA010036053.1:0-21385 GCA_004027025.1 Myocastor coypus | reverse complement strand
CACTCCCAGCGATCTCCCTCTTTTCAGCCTCCTCAGCGCTGGGATTACAGATATGCGCCACCACACCTGGCCTCTGTGGTCAGCTCAGTGCACCCTGGGGGCAGGGCCCATGCAGCAGCGTGCAGTATCGGGATAGAAGTTCAGTCCCTGTGCCTGCCTAAGCAGATGCTTAGTCTGCTGAGCTATCTCGCCAGCCCTTAACTGATGTATTAGTGGTCTCTTAGCAATAATAAAATACAAGTTATAACAGCATGCTGTCGAATGCTATGCAAATAGTGTCTCTCTTGAAGGAGACAAGATAAATATTAATATGCCTTTGTGGTCCGTGATTGGCCATGGGTAGTGCAAACCATGGAAACAGATATCTTGAGTAAGAGGAGGTTATGGCCCCTTAAAGCAGGCTTTTTCTCGCCAAAAAAGTGGTGCCACCGCCACCCAATGACCGGTGACCAGCTATTTGCCTCCTGGTCCTTTTTGATCATCTCTTCTGAGTTGAAAACTGAGCAGAGTGTTCAGCTTGCAGCTTTCTGCCTTTGGCATCTCTGCCTCCGTCATAAGGCGCTGACCCTCATTTTCCTGCTGCATAGTCAGTTAGGTATGGTTCATTATGAGATATAGCTCCTCACGTGGATGCGTCCTTCTGCGGCCGTTCATTTGTTTGTCACTGGTCTCTCCTGACCTGGACAATGTCCCTGGTTCTTGGAATCTCGAGCAAGGGACTCAGCAGGACTCACAGAGAAGACAGATGCACTCTTCTCAGGGTAGGAATGGGCCAGCAGGGGGCGCAGTCCCATAAGCAGCCAGGGGCTTCGGCAGGAAGAGAGCCACTTCGCAGAACGGAAGCAAGGACTTACTTCAAGCAGCAGCAAGTGACTTCCTTTCTATTGGAGGGAGGAGTCTTTTTCCTCCTGTGGAATTGTGGGTAGCTGGCATAATGCCCAAGACCTGTGTGGAGTGGAAGATGACAAAGCCGCAGTGCCAAGCAGAGTCTAAGTGACTCAAGATTCCTGCTGCATGCTCAGCATGGTGCCTGGCACCAGAGCCTGGTGCTCTGGGTGCTGGAGCTGGCAGTGCTCTGTGGTCCTCCGGATCTGAGTTCTGTTTTATACTCCCCTTCTCAGATTCTCCGGGGACTCCCTAGTCCTGCCTCCTGCCTGCTATCGATGAACTTTCTTCCCAGTGTTGATGACTCAGAATGGAGGCGCTGCAAATGCTTGTGCACTCTTGCTGTGTGGACACCCAGGTTACTGAGAAGTGTGCTGTTTAACTTCCCAGTCTTCAAGGGTTTCCATACAACTTCTCCATTCTTAAGAGTTAGCTTAGCTTCAGTACAGAGAAATATTCTATGCAAATTTTAAGATTTTATTTTCAGTACTGTAGAAATGCTACTGTAGCATTTTTTTTTAAGTTTCTGCCTAACACTGCGCTCTATTTCTGGGCCTTGGTCATGGCTTTACTTCACATAACACATCTTTTTCTCTAGCGTCTAATAGCTCTCTTCACTTTGTCTCTCTTCAGAATGTTTTTTTAAAGAGAAAAAAAAACAACATAATTGACACAATTTCAAGATGAGATAAGCATGAATAATGTTTTTTTATATTGCATATTCTTACTTCCAAGTAGTTGCTCAGATTACCAGATGTAGGCATGCAAAATTAGTCAAACAATATAAACACCAATTGTTCCGTTCAACTAATAGAAATTAGTAGTACAATTATCTTAGGATGCTGAAGTGGCAAATCTCTTTAGCTAAATACCTGAAATTTTAAATTTTTATTTATTTTTTTACTACTTTTAATAAGAAATAACAATGTGACAGTTTCAAAATAAATTTGCAGTACATTCCCCATAACTTATACAATGCATATTGTCCTTATAGTAGTTATACACAGTACAGGGTGTAGACATGATAATTGTTCTAACCATTGTTGGTACAAAAAATTTCTTCTCATTGAACTAAGAGAAAGTAGTTGTATACATAGTCCAATGCTCCATAATGACAGTGAGTTATTGGCAAAACTGGCAATGTTGGAAGCTGTTGATTTGAGACTTTTACAGCTCAGCATACTAATCTAGCTTTCCGTTTTAAGCCTCATGGTTAAACTTTTCTGCTGGGTGGTTAAGGGCAAGTTAAAGCAAGAACTGTATGACAAAACAAGTAACTTTTGTATCTTCCAAGGTCAGTCAAATTGCCTCAGGATTTTCTTTGAAGCCATGTACAGTGCTTTGTGGAACTGCTGTCAGTGTCAGCCATCTGGGTGAGTTATGGTCATTGCTTGACCAGTTTGCTCTCTGTGAAAGCCTGAGAGAATATTTTTTTTTCTCTAGGTGACTCTCCTTTGGCACACTATACATCTTCAATTCCTTTCCTCTGTGGCCCCATAATCTCCTTGAACAGAAAATTTGGGAAACCCTTGAGTTAGAGGATGTTACAGCACAGGTTCTCTTACATCCTGAGTCCTCACTGACCTTGAAGGGCTAGGGCCAAAATATTGGCTGTCCATGTAGCTCTTTATTTCTCTAATTTTTGGTCTGTACATTTACATTCTTAACCCTCAAGAAGAGAAGCCTCGTGACACTATTACTCCATAACATGGGTTCTTGAGCTTCACATCACTGTCTTTCTGAGTATCAAATATCTTAGACTTGACTTGGAATTGGTATTTTCCATCAATCATTGATAGTCTAATAGGTCTATATAGAAAGTGAAAAAAGCAGTTAGACATTTTTACATAGAAATTTAGAAGTATAAGCATATATAAAATTGTGACCTGTCAATCCTATGATATTTTCCTAATCTCTTACACTCATTTAATACCCTTTTTTGTTTTCTTGTAAAATAATTGTTTCCTTGAGAGAGAGAGAATATAGCAGTAACTGAAATTACATTAGAAGCAGCATATATCTAGAAGACCAGAATGACAGGCATTCCAAGCATAGTCTTAGCATTACACATTGCTATCCTCAGTGTGAAAAACCTTTTGAAGGTTCTTAGGAACACTATCTAATTCATCCTGTGTATATAAGTGCATGGTTTTGCTCCTGCCATGTTTCGTATGTTTTCTGCTTGTAGTTATTTCATTGTTTAATCCTTAAGTCCTTGATTTCCATTCAGCTGTGTTATGCCTCTCCATTTTTATTTGTTTCAGTTCTTATAGTAGGGAGACTAAACGTCATTTACACATGTAGGCCTGGTTTATTTCACTTATGAGTATATGTTCAAGATATATCCATTTATATATGAAGTTTTTCTAGTTTATCATTCTTTATAGCGGAGTAGTAGTCCATTGTATAAAAATAACACATCTTTTCCAGCCATTCTTCAGATGATGGGCATTTTGGTTGTTTCCAAGATTTGGCTATCACCAATTGTGCTACTATAAACATAGGTGCACAGATATCACTATGGTATGATGTTTTCAGTTACTCTGGGAAAATTCCCAGTAAGAGGATAGCTGGATTGAATGCAATTTCCAGTTCTAGTTTTCTAAGGAGTCCCACACTGCTCTCCATAGTGGTTGCTCCAGCCTGCGCTCCCACCAGCAGCGGAGAAGGCTCCTTTCTCCCCACCGTGCGGCTGCAGCAGTTTTTCCCTTGCTCATCACTGAAATCTGTGGGCCTGTGATGTCATAGCTCTTGCATTTTAAAATAAAACCTCGACTAGTCTCCATCCTGTGACCTTTCTTCCTTTTGCCTCTGGTATTCTAAATATGGCAGAGCATTTTATATTGTTCATTTAAAAATTCTCCTCAAAATAATTCTCCCAAGGGGTGGAGATAGCTCTGTGGCACAAGTGCCTGCCTGGCAAGTGCAGGATCATGAGTTTGAACCCCAGTCCTGAAAAAAAAGAAAATCCTGCCATATCTGTTTATATCTCTCAGTTCAGGTAATAACTACTTGCCCTATTTTCAAATTCTCTTCTTTCTTTCTCAGTAAACCTGAGACTATCAACAAGCCTGTGCCAAAATCGACCTCGAATCTAAATGGTCCTTTATGTCATATGCTTCGGAGCATTTTTGCAGGTTTCGGGCATCTGGTAAAGTTGTAATTCATCCTTTTATGCATGCTTTCTAATGGTCCACGATGCGATTTTAGCAAATTAACCTTAGCCCTCGTCCTTCCTCGAGTGGGCTCTGAGCGCTCGATTGCTTCTTGTAATTGGAATTGTAGCCTCGGTAGCACTGTCGTGTTCAGACACTTTGCTTAACAATAGGCCCTGCAGAACCCGCCGCAGCTCCGCACGGCTCGACACCTCATGTCCTAGTATTTATCAGTGCATGTCTGGCATCCAGAACAAGTACACTGCTCAGGGTCTTGGCTCGTGTACCTAACACATCTTCCATGCATCCTTTTTCACCTCCTTGCTCCCCCTTCGTTCTGCCCCTGGGCCCCTGCTCCCTTGCAGGAGACCCCGGGTGTATGGCTCGCGTGGCTCCAGCTTGTTCGTCCATCCTCTGGCGCAGGGCCTGTTGCCTCCTCTCAAGGCCGGGGGCTCCTGAGTCGCAGCGGCTCAGCCCACAGGCTGATTTCTGCCGGGGTCTTTTGTTCCTGCAAGCTGGGCTCCTCCCATAGCTTGGATTCCTTGCAAGCTGGGGCTGCGGCCTGCCCTGCGGTTTTTCTCTCACGGATCTAAGAAGAGTTGATGGTCTTCAGCTTGGTCACTGTTTCTCTAAGGCTGGAGCTGTGCCTTCGCACCCCACGCAGCAGGCCTGCAGCCGCAGCACCCGAGGGTCCTTGCTCACTGCCCACCGGTCTGCAAGTGGAAGCGGGCTGTGCGCGCTTGTCCACAGATCTCATTGGTCCCTGCACCCGCTGAGTCGGCACCGTCATTTTCTTCCCTCTTCCCAAGGACAAGCAAGGGCTGCTGAACGTTTGGGGCTGGTCTGGTGTGAGGGAGCGTCTCACTTCTTCCTGTTGGTGTGAAGGCTGCAGTAACAACCCATCTCGGGCCACAGGACCCTGTTCCTTCTGTTGGTGTGGAGTTACATCTCCCTCCAGGAATGGGCTATTTCCGGGTCACAGTCTCAGCAGGCTGCTCTTGCTCCTCTGAAGCTTACTCCGTTTGCTTTACAGGAGAGGAGGGAAGGGGCAGCGGTGGGGGAGCGAAGGCGGGCTCCTTGAGTTCCCAGGCTTCTCGGCGGTCGTGGAGCACAGTGACAGACTTCAGCAGTTCATGGTAACTACTGCTCGTTTTCTGCCCACGCGCGCTTTTCCCCAGGCGTCTGCCCCGCGCTCCTGCGTGTCCTCAGGTCTCAGCTTCCGGGTTGCCTGGTGGCCCTCCGCTTCTGTTAGGTCCAGAGCATCTTGACGTTGGCAGGTGACTCAGCTGGATTTCGCGGCTGCTGCGGTCTCGCGCATCGTAGCAGCTTGCTTTCCAGATTCCCAGGCAGGAGCGGAATCAGAGCTGTAAGGGTGCAGGCGGGGCTTTGGCTGCAGCGGCCTCACCCTGGAGGAGGGGCTCAGCAATCTTCCTGGGCTCACTGATTGCAACAGAATAATGAGGTGATGATGTGTTGTAGTTTTATGTGCATGTCACAGCTTTCCGAACAAATAGATGCAGTGTAATCTACAGTAATAACGACAAGGTGCTGGGAGGTAAAAACCTGGAAGGCAGTCCGTGGTGCGGGGTGATGGTGAGGACCGGCCCAGGGTCTGCTAGAATTGTTATAAACGCAGGAGCACGAGCAAGCCCTCGGGAGAGGAGTCACCACCTCCTCAGGAAAGCAGCACAGAGGCGTGAACGGAAACCACTCCCTCGAGTCGTCATCAAAGCAGCAAATCAGAACACAGCAGAGAACACACCAAGCAGCGCGCTAATAATGAATACAGCTTTCGTATTGATATAGTTTTATGTGTCCGTCCAGGGACTCGAGAAGACAGTGCCATGCCAAATTTGGTTAAACCGAGATGTCTCCGAGAAACACTCCCCAAATGAACATGGGTATCGCTTTCTCTTGAGCTTTGAATAAGCTTCAGGGTATGGATAAGAGAGGAATGGAGGTTCTCTGGCTATGGGTCCTTGAAATAATTCCCTAAACTTTTATGCATGCTGGTCTTAGGGCTGAAACAGTGACTAATATTGAAGGAAAAACTATGTGTCTGTCTGTCTATTATCTATCTATCTATCTATCTATCTATCTATCTATCTATCTATCTATCTCTAGCTATCTATCATCTGTTTGTCCTTCTATCCTATGGACACATGCAACATACATCTAGACCCAAGACTTGAACCCAGACAGTTTGCCAGTGAGGATTATGAAAACCATACAGTTTGGTAAGGTCTTGTGAGCTAAGTTTCTTTTAAAAAATCCAGCAGTTTTGACACACGGTCAGCTCCGTTTTGCATTATGAGAGTGTGCTGATTAATACTGATGGAGAATATTTGCTCCATGGGAAGGGGGGCTGGAGGCCCCACATAGGACTTTGGCGAACTTACGTGGGTGCTGGGAAAGCCACGTGTTTGCATACATGTGAGTTTTTCATGCACTCCAAATATATATATATATATAGTATATATCGTATATATTGATATATATCGTATATATATATATATATATATCGTATATATATCGTATATATATATCGTATATATCGATATATATATCGTATATATCGATATATATATCGTATATATCGATATATATATATCGTATATATCGATATATATATATCGTATATATCGATATATATATATATATATATATATATATCGTATGACATGAGTGAACTCTTTACAAATGCAACTCTTAACTGCATTTCTCTTCCATGTGTTTCTTTCTGGGGTAATGCTGATGTGCATGAAGGCTTCCACACAAGACAAAGGGCATCGTTAGCTTAAACCACCTAAACCCATGTCTGACGGAAAGGGCATTCCTTCCAGCGGCAAGCAGTCTGCCTGTCCTACTGTTCACTGACGAGGAGGAGAACCCTTCAGTGGAGATGCAATAGAGATTGCGTGCACTGAGTAGGCACATTTCAGTGTGATGGTAAACGGCATTACTATTGCCTAAGCAAAAGAGAAAAAGTATGCGCTTATATTAGCTCATCATTTTTGCTTTAAGAAGTCGTTATTCCTTGATGAGAAACTGGAACAACGACATAAACCAATTCAGGGTGTGTGGGCAGGGTGGAGGCTTTATGCTCAAGGCATGGGGGCAGTCAGCGCCATCTTTGCTTTGAGAAGGTAGGAAGGCCTCGGGTGACATCATGAACTTCGTATTCTTCCCTCTAATTATTTTTCTTCTATCCCTAAGGTGCTTGATAAGATGATTAAGTTCCTACAATGGGCTGGAGAATGACAATGTTCTCTTCAAATATTACAAATTTACTTTAAGTATTACAATTTATTTTGCTTTTTAATGGAAGAAAACCTGCATTCAGAAGGGCCCAGGAATCCAGGTCTAGACCAGCCAGGCCTTACGAAAAGATTTCCAGTTCCCCAAGGCAAGACTTCAGCAATCATCCTGACTGAGGGAGAGGAAGACTGAATGGTGCTGGAGTGCGTCAGCCTGGCTGCTCACGATGGGGCCTCTGCCCGCCAGCTAGCTCACCACAGGGCTTTGCCTTGGAGGGAAAGGAAAGCGCTGGACCCCAAGAGCCACTGCTGATGCAGGAACCGGGCAGCGTCTTCCTTGAAGAGGAGGCCTCCGCTGAGCTGGACCTGGAGCAAATCATGGACGATGTTGGAGGAGCTGTGAGACTGCGATGATGCGAGGGCTTCCCTGGGCCTCCTTTGACAGGTGAGGGTGTGCTCCTGACCGCTCTTATTCTCTCAGCCCACAGGGAGAGCCTTTCAGTCTGCTCTCCGGCATGTTCCTAAGCGTCTGCGTTATTAACGGCTACAAGGCTCAGCAGCACCTCTGTTTACGTAGGTAAGGAGGATTGAGTGTGTTAAAAAAAACAATTTGGTCTCTGCTCCCAGGTTCAGGACTCGGACGGCGCTTCTCAGGCCCAGCTGGCCGCATCAGTAGATCCTCCAGAGAGCTGTAGGGGTCCTGGAGCTGTGGAGCAGGGCTCGCTGGGGATTTCCTCCTATGCAATAGGAAAACAGTGCTTCGTTCTCCAGTACATGGAGAGACAATGTTACAGGAACATTGTGGGAGCCCTGGACAGGAGGTTCGAGGCCTGAGTTCAAGGTCAAGGTCAGGGAGGCCGATTGTGGGGAGCCACCTTGTGAGAGCCTCTCTATTGTAGTGCTGAAACAAGAGCATTCCTTGGGTCTTAAGACCTCCCCTAGTTGCAAGGTAACTGCTGACGCAGATTCCGCAGATTCCGCAGATTCCGCAGATTCAGTTTCCCCTGCTACCTTTACTGAAACCCGTTCTCTTCTTCAATAAACGAGACTTGATCAGAATCCTGTCTTGTCTCCATTTCTTATGTCTCTTGCCCTGTCTTTCTTTGTCTTAATCCCCGCTCCTTCCCCAGGCGAGAACCCGTGCGCTGACCCTCGGTCGGGTCACCCGATGAATCTATGTATTTCTTTACTTCTTGTTCCACTCTTGCTTTCAAACTTTCTGTCTAAAACAATATTTCTCTTGCCAGAAAAACCTACCTGCAGCATTTCCCTCAGGCACGGGTCGTGTGGGTCACGTTTTCTTCCACGTTGTGTTTATGTCAAAGTTTCTTCCTCTACTCTCTTTCTGGAAATATATTTGTGATGGGTTTGAATTATATATTGGTGGTTCTTTTCTACTGTCATTTTACTATCTTGTGATTTTTGTTTGTTTTGTCTTTCCTAAGTCAGTCACAGTCACTTTTTTAAATCTGGGGCATGTAAATAAAGAACTCCTCAAAACATTCAGGGCACCACTGGAATCTGCCTGGGGCCCCTGCTTACCTGAGGCCCGGCACTCAGGTCTGTCTCCAAAAGCCTTGCTCTCTCCTGGGCTAAGAGGCAGGCGTGGGCTGGAAGATATCCCGATTCTCAGAAAAGGCTCAGCTGTGAAGGCAAGTATTTCTAAGAAATATGATGGAATTGAATCATGAAAACAAGGACAAATACCAGGGAGAGGTCAACCTGCAGCGTAGCAAGATGATAGTTTAAAGTAGGAAGATTGCACATAAAAATTTTTAAAATGCTCCTACGTAATTAAATCTGGAAAGTAGGATCATTTAGAGTAGCTTTCTGGATCTCTGAAATTTCTACAGAGCTCACATTTTATTCCTTACTAAGAATTTGGTTTCTTATAAGTTATATAACAATCTTTAGAAGACAATTAATACTTTCTCATATATTCATTTGGCTGTCATCTCTTCGTATATCATTTGTAATGTTTTGTTTTTTTTGTTTTTACAAATTTAATTCTTTTAAAAATACAATTAAGAGCCAGGTGTGGTGCATGCCTGTAATCCCAGCACTTGGGAGGCTGAGGCAGGAGGATCAGTGCGAGTTCGAGACCAGCCTGGGCTACAAAAGTGAGCTCAAGGCCAGCCTGAACTGCACAGTGAGACCCTGTCTCACAAAAGACCAAAAATATATAATGAGCCATTTGAATTGCTGTATGTGTATATGTCTTTAGAGTTTTCCAAATTTATTATAAGAAAAACATTGAATAGAAGAGACTTTTTTTTTTTGAGGTGGAATTTTAAAGACATGCCATCAGAATAATGTTCTTTTGGTGTTAAAATCGACTTTGATATTGAGCTGTGAATTCCAAATTGTGCACAGACACGGCTTTGAAGATGTACCTCTGGCCTACTGGGTGGGCACCGCAGCCCCCAGGAGAATCCCTGTACTTATAGATGTTAACCCGTGGATCGCGTCCCATGATGCCTCAGCATAGATCTTATTAGCTATCCAAGTTTATTTTATGATCAGATAAAACAAGCCCAATGAAATGAAACGTTTCCACATCCTTTGGGGCCAACACTTGTTCTGTGACATAACTAACTCTCAGTAATGACAACCCAGCCCGCTGCCTTATCATCACCGACTCCCTGAACGCTTGCAAAATCCCAACTACTTGCGTGTTGGTTTCTGACATTTCTTTTATTTAGCAAAGTTGGGGTTCACATCAGTATTGTGACATCTTTTCTAAATTCTTGGGAAACCATTTTTTTTTTTTTTTCTCTGCTGACCTTCAGGTAAATGCTACACTCCTCACCCTTCTAGAAGCAGCCCTGGGACTAGCTCTGATACGTTTTCCTGTTGGTGCGTCAGTGAAAGTCCCTCGCGGCAGGGTTTGCCGGGCTCACTGGGCCCTTGAGAATTGCCCTCTGTGGGTGGAGATTTCTCGCCTTTGGAACCGCAGTCGGCTGTCGAGTCCCTTTCCAACACAGAACAAGGCCTGTCCTTCAGGCACACCTGAGGCTCTATGGCACAGAGCAACGGTCCCTTTTGACGCATTGTCTCTGAAGAAGTCACTGTGAGACAGGAGACTTGTACAAAGCTCACAGCGTCTCATGCCAACCTGTTTCTCATTAACTACTAATATCTAAAAAGGTCAGTTTTTTTTCTTTTTCTGCCTTCTGAATATATATCCATAGAAAAAGTCACTTTATTGTTAAAAGACAATTTATTGTGATTAAAACCATGTATTCCGATTGTGATTCAGGGGCTGAGACCCATGGCTTCCCAAATGCTTTCCTTGGACTCTTCTGCTCAGCTAGCGTGACAGCCCTAGTGTGACAGTGACTGCTGGTGAAAGCAGCCTCCTTTGCAAACCACCCGATGCCAGGCAGTTGATCTCTTAGGAGCTTGGTGACTTCCCCAGAAGGTACAAGAGGGTGAGATTTCGGTGTCGTGCTGCCTCTTACACCCAGCCATCCAGCGGAAAGGTACTGCGACCAGCTGGAGTCTCTGTACGTTATCTCAGCACAGCACTTGCTGCCGCTGGGGCAGTCGGTCTGCTGGATGTCCTCTGCTTCCTGGTGTGCTTTTCCCATGATTTGACTCATGTTGAAATCTAGTGACGCCAGAGGCGGGGTACTCTGATTCTTCCATTACACAAATCTCATCGTGCTTACTTTTGACTTTTCTCAGTCAGTAATGTTAGTTTGAGTAAATAGTGAATAATATGCCCAAGACAATCAAGAACCAGAAAATCAGCGAGGAGCCCAGCATTTGGGCCCCGTTTGCTCTGGAAATGATTGACAGCTCTAGGGTTGCATGCCAACCTCCCCTTCCAGTGGAGTTGCTAAGAAGCTAACCAGCTGAGCGTAGATGTTAAGCCACTCGTGAGGTTGTTAACGATACAAACATCCTTTCCAGCAGGGAAGCAAAGTTACCCTGGAATTATCGTC
Source organism: Myocastor coypus (assembly GCA_004027025.1). NCBI lineage: Eukaryota > Metazoa > Chordata > Mammalia > Rodentia > Myocastoridae > Myocastor > Myocastor coypus. The sequence goes on along the minus strand of PVJA010036053.1, from coordinate 10,141 downwards.
CTATCTCAAATTGGGACTATGAAGGGGCCAGAATGATTTAAAGAAGAGCTCATGGGGTCTGAAGAGCAGCTGAAAAGTCAGTCATCTCTGTCTTCTGACTATCCGGTTTTGTAGGTTACATACAAAAAACTGCATAAACTTCTTTTTGCTTTTACTTTCAAAGACACTGGGCTGGCCAAATAGCTCAGCCAACTACGGCACCTGCTTAAGCCATGCAAGATACCCGGCGTTCCATTCCTGGCACCACAAGCCATGCCAGCCCTGCCCCTGGGGTGTGCTGAGACTGTGAATGAGACTGGGCATGGTGGCACAACCCCGTAAGTCCAGTGCCTGGGAGGCTGAGAACAGGAGGATCACTACGACTCCAATCTATGTAGTGAGACCCTGTAGTCTCTGTCATAAACACATTTAAAAAAAAAAAAAAAGAAGAAGAAAGATGCTTCTCAGCTGCACCTTGGTTGAATAAGATTAAGATATATGTCAGCCTTGGATCGATATGCCGGTGATAACAGCACAGCATCTCATTTTTAAAGTATTTATTTATTTATTTAGTGTGGTGCCGGGGATTGAACTCAGGCCCTTGTGCTTGTCAAGCAAGTGCTTATTCTGCTGAGCTCTCTCTCCAGGCCCTTAGCATAACATTTTAAACTAATCTTTCCTTTGCATTCTCTTTAGATGAGGATTAACAAACTCACTGCCCTGACGATGGCAATAACGAGCCACAAGCTGTACCCCAGCAAGCTGCTGTCTGTCACCACCGCTCTCTCCTCCTCTTCTGTGAATGACTGGCTGCGCGATTCCTGGGTCCCCTAACGAGCACGCATGTCGTTTTCTAAGACGCCGGCCGTCCTCCCGCTGTGCCAAGGCAGCTGCCCCGCTCTGTGATCCATTTGCCATGCTTAAAAATTGTCTCCCATCCGTGCCCAAGCTCAGCAGTTTCATTTTTTACAGACACCACTGTGGGACGAAAGTGACCTTCTCTCACTGTGGTGTGGAGCTGCATTTCCTTAATGCCAAGAAATACTTTCCGCATAACTTTGGACAGAACTGAATGGAAATGTCGCCTCCATGGAGCAGTGGGCGAGGCGAGGTGAGGCAGGTGACAGGTGACTGAGCTCAGCTGGAAGTCTCAGATTTTTTAAAAGCTGGCCTAGGTGACAGATAAAGCAGCGACTCACTTATTGAGTAGACATAGCGCCTCCAATTGGAGGAACAGAGCGCGAGAGAGAAGGGCTGTGTAAACTTGTGGACTCATGATCATACAAAGATGACAGCCAGAGAATATTATGTGAAGTGATTAAACAAAAAGTAGACACTAAGCCCAAAACTGAGCTGACTATAACGCCAGTGGCATAATTAAAGCCATCTAGTTGACATTTCACATACACAAAATGAATTACAAAGAAAATCACAAGGAACGAATTACAGTGACTAGAAGCACATGCATATTTGCGGACGTATCATATGATGGCAAACTTGAGGCTAATTGTATCAGTTATTTTCATAAATGCTAATTTGCTTAACTCACAGGAAAGACAACATAATTGGTTTAAATAACCAGTTTGGTCCTATTTGTAAGACATAGCAAGTGTTAACTGAGCGATATAAATTTTGATGGCTAAAGTTAGAAAAAAAATAATGTAATTAGGAAATGCTTTACATAATCTCAATACCAGGAAAGAGGAGTCAAGAACAAAGCAGACTCCGAAGCACATCTTACTACTGACGCAGCACCACGTGAGCTGAAGATCCAGCAGCTAGGGGCACCAGCGCCCCAAGTAGCCTGACCTCCGCTTTCCGAGGGAGGAGCTACGGAGGGTGGAGCGGGGAATAAGGAGCAAGTTAGACTTTCAACCTGCAGCACAATCAGATGACAGACGGCAGTGCCTGGCCAATGCAAGTGCCCTGGACGACGCAGTTCTGTGAAATCGTTTGCCTGTGCTTCTTATTATCTCAATAACAGCAGACATAGTCCGCTGAAACCACGGCTCAGCGCCTGCACAACACTCAGATGTTTTTGACAACCTCGCTTCATGTAGACAACCTGCACTGAGTGAACTGAAGTGGAAGCTTTCAAGCACAGCGAAGGAAGAGTGCTCCGCCAGCAGACTGTCGTAAGAAGTCACAAGTACTGGAAAAGTGTTAATGGTTCATGGAACTATTAATCTATTAATGGAGCTATTAATCTAGCTTTGATTCTAAAGATACAAAATTCATGTTTTTCTCATTCTAAAGTTAGCACATCGTTGAATAGACCACAATGAGCATGTATGCGATGAAAAAGAAAACTTCCGAAGAAAATATTCATTATAGGAATACAAACAAAAGGTTTGAAATAAAAAAAATTAAGATGTTTAGTTTATCAGCACAGGAAACAAAAGAGAAAAGAAAAATAAGGAGTGAAGGAAATTAATAAAGGCCAAGTTGGACCTAGTGTCGCGGAAATGCTCGATAGCACCTCCAAACGTCGCGTCACAAGGGCCTTCAAATGTTTAGCCACATAGGGAATTCACTGGGTACATAATGAAGAAATATTGGAACTCACACACACCCAAGGTGGGCCTGATAAGAAGGAAAATAGTAATTCCAACATGGATTTGTTTAAAAGAAAAGGGCAGGTAGGCTGGAGGTACAGGTCTTTAGTCCCAGTACCGCGGGAAGCAGAGACAGGCAGATTGTTGGACGCCAACATAGGCAGCTTAGTGAGACCCTATCTAAAAATAAAAATTGAAACCACTGGTGATCATTGTGAAGACCCGGGTCAACCTCAACAAGTAATTTGAAGACAACAGCCCGGATATAACATCCACTGTTAGGACACGAATGATAATTCCTATCATTTTGCTTAGTGCAATTCTGTGTCATTTCTGATGATTTTTTAAACTGCTTTTTCTTCTTCTTTAAGAATAAAAAAATAAAGTCACATTAATAAAAAAGGGTTAATTTGAGTAAATCTTTCAAATTGAAGTCACGAATGAAAACGAAATAAGGAAGTCCCTGGGAGAGCTTAGGATGCCACCACTGAGTCTGTCTAGAGAAGCCAAGTGCTGTGACCAAAGCCACTGGTCTCGTGCAAGCGCTGCAGAGAGCTTTGTAAGCAAGCATCCTGCACCGATATGGGAGGCCGTGGCTCAGCTAGCGCACGCAGTGCTCCAGAGGCAATGGGCAGAAGGGTAAACTCACCACAGGGCGCCACGTGTTCGCGTCCTAGCTGGAAAGGACAGCGAAAGACAGTTCAGTCTCTACCACCTGTGCAGCTGCCGTGCAGAATTGGCAAACACAGTTAATAAACAGTGCGTGCACAAAAGCTACACCAAGATGAAGAATTTTTTCGAGGAAGGCAAAGCTGGCTCAGTAACAGGAAAACATAAATGTCATTCATCATACTGTTTTGCTAAGATGAAAATGGCATGATTTTCTCCACAAAACTTGGGGAAGCGTTTAAAAGTTTACTCATTGTTGTATAGACACTCCATAGAATGGAAGTTGAAGGGTCATTTTTTAAATATGGTAAGTATGTTAATATTCTTAACTCACAAGCCAGCGACTTACTTACTTACGGGGATAATACAGCAGGATTTCCACTTCATCTTTGCCTGTTTCATTTCTCTCAGTCATAAAAGAAGGTTCAGAGCAGAGTACTGTGACCTGCTTGTAAGTGAAATTTGTATGCTGGAAGAAAAGACACGGGGTTAGGTGTTCACCTCTCCTTGTAGGGTGACTCTAAGGAGTTTGATCAGTGGCGAAGGTCCAAGGTCCATGGTGGAGTGCCAGCTGGTGGTACACTTGTGACACCCAGCTGAGCTGAACCAGCGTGGCGTTGGGCTTGCGAGGCCACATGAGGATGGATTCCGGTGGCATGAGAACTGGGGAGGAAGCGGAGAAGCTGTGGGAGCCTCTGTTCCCTCTAGGACCCGTGGATTGTCCTGGGGAAGCACTTCACACTGGCTTTCCTGGTGAACTTGGTCGACCCAGTGGAGGAGAAGCGTGGGCGCTTCTTGTCACTGGGGGTAGCTGCGATTCACTTTGGGGACCTCGGGCCCGAGTCTGAGCATCAAGTCCTGGCTACAGAGGGGAGGATGGTGCACTGCTCAGCCTCCTGGAGAAGCCTGTGATGCTGGCTTTCCTGCTGGGAACTCAGCTTTCTTCAAAATAGGAGGAGCTCAGGACTCCACTGTTGCTGAGAAGGGCTGTGGCACTTTCGGGGGAGCTCTGGCTATTATTTAAGAGTGTCTTGTCCTGGCTCCAGGGTAGAACGCTCATCCTTCTGTCGCAGACTTCCTCGCTTCCACCACCAACCCTTGGGCCTTCCCAGTACAAATCTGTGAAGTGGGCCTGCATGAGACATTGTGTGGGCTCCTGGCCTCCAGCTGGACTCTTGGGCATTGGCATGGGCTCTAGGTCTTCAGATGGACTCATGCTGGACATTGTGGTGGGATATGGGACCTTGGATGAATTCTTTGGGCTTAGTGTGGGGACTGATCTCCCGCACTCTCTCTGATTATTACTTAGGATGGCTATTATAGAATAATTCTATGAATTATGTGTCCTGTATTGTTACCCTGGAAACCCCTCGCTACATCACTGGCTGTACTTGACAGCCTTAACACTGACAAAGAGTTTCTTTGTTTTATCCCATTCATTGATCTCATTTCTTCTTTCAGTTCTAGATGGTATGTAAGCTTAAGTGCAAAGCTACCTGTTAGAGATGTCTTCATTTCTGTGACTATTGAATCTATCCTTTATCATCTGTCTGTCTGTCTGTCTGTCTGTCTGTCTGTCTGTCAACTGTGAGGAGGTACCACCGTCCTCCCTGCAGTTAGGGGGGCTGCTGACCACCATGGAAGAAATCCTGCCAAGGATGCAGAGGGAGGTACACAGGGTCCCCAGGAGTGTTTGGAATCAGTACCGAGCATATCCATCGGAAGAGCAGAGGAACAGAGAACTGAGTGAGGCCTAAAGCTTCTGTAAGTACTTGGGGCAAGAAGGACGAGCAGAGTGGCACAGGCCTTGCTAGGCCACAAGTTCAAACCCAGCTTTTGCATATTAGCATTGTGGGGAGTCTCTCCAAAAGCACATAAATGACATTTAAAAAGTCTGGACATGTGACACACTTGTGGTTCAGTGTGAGGGTCCTGGATCTAATTCTCAGTACTGCCAAAACATAAAAATAAAAGAATAAAAATAGAAACATGATAAGGAAAAAGAACAGTGAACATTTTTGTGAGTTTTGATAAAATTTTAGACTATCTCAAAGAAGCCCACACCAGTTACCAATATTCATAATGAAAGAGGAACAAGGGCCACGCATTAAGAGAGCATGAAAGAAACACGTAAAATTTTGTCAGCAGGTTTTACAACTTCATCAAAACAGCTGTGCGTGCAGATCACTGCAGAGCAAAATGGATCAGAACTAGGCAACCTAACGTCTCTATATCTAACAGGGGAAGCATATTCATCGCTAATACCGTGCCGGGACGCAAACGCTGCCCCCAGATGCCTCAGGAGAGACTGACGGAGACGAGAGAAGGAGTGGCGAATTACACAGGCTTTTCTGGAAAGCAGAGGAAGCGGTTTTCGTCAGCGAGGGTGTTCAGGGAACAGAGAGGTCGAGGAGCCTCCACCCTGGGGCACATGTGGGGTTATATAGAGAAGGGGAACAGGAGCGCAGCTGAGAGGTGTGTATGGCTGGGCCACTGGCATGGCTACAGCTAACTGCGGCCAAGCCCTGCGCCCTGTGCCGACCGATCCAGACCTGTCCTGCCAGGTCCAGGAGAGAGTTCTGTCCACACTTCCTCAGGTCCACCATGAGGTAGTGGCCCTGTCACTCACTGCTCCTGCGTGGGAGGTGACCTCACCTCGGTGGGATCTTGAAGTTCCACTATTCCAGGAATCCCAGATGATTACGAGTTGAGGGCAGTGATTGGTGACTTCCAGAAACCAGTCTGGATGGAGACAAAACTGGACATTGTGCAAGCCAGCAAGCAGGTATCTCTGCCAAGCCTAAAGATTAGTTACTCCTTTCTATATTCCTTTTATCTTGAAGGAGTGTGAGATCGTCCAGGGAGACCAAGGGCGAACTGACCTTGTAATGTTCCTTAAGCAATGTAGGGATCCGTGGGCTTCACTGTGAACGGTTCTACTGGGGAGACATGGTGACAGGGATGAGAAAGGTAGACAAGAAGACGAAAGCTGGGCTAGGTGGTCACTAGTCTACCGGAGGGGCAAGACTAACTCAAGGCACACCAGAATTATCCTTTATTTACACTTAGGCAAAGTGTGTATCATGGGACACGAAGTTCTCTAGTGACTGATAGCTGGCCTGAACCAGACAGGATGTTTTTCTCAAGGAGACTTGACAGACAGAAAAGCTCTGACGTTCTTGTAGTAAGCTTGAGGTAATACCAGTATGATTCCGAAATTATTTTGCATGTAGTGTAAGGCAGAACTGAGGAATAAAAGTATTGATTTTTTGGTAGGTAGTGTTCTCACAATGAGAATAGGAAGCAGAGAAACAGTGTGAAAAGGCGAGGCACACTGGGAAGACACGACGGTGGATTCGTGGTGCGAGGAGGGACACGCGGATGCCGAGAGGTCTCTCGGCTCTGTCTTCCCTGCGTCCTGAGAAGCAGTGGCGGCCGATGAGTGGTGACAAGGACCAGACGCCTTGCCGTAATATTTTTCAAATTGGAAAGCATCTGAGGTGCCTTGGAAAGTTTCCCCATCACAGGGTTCAAGGAGGAAAAAGTCAAGGCTGTGCGTGGGCAGCGTTTCAGTTTCCAAAACTAAGAGCAGGAGAGCAGATTTTCTCTGCGGCATAACGCAAGCCAATAAGAGGAAAATAATTCAAAGAGGCAAAAAAGTAATTGTTTTTCCATATCCTATTTAATATTTGATTCAGCCAGCTGTGATTAATGATTAAGCCCCTGGAAAAAATTAATAAGGGAACTTATGAAGATAAATACAAGCAAAGATCAATAATAAAAAGATACCATAGCAGACTAAGGAATATTTAAAATTGAAGGAGAAAATATTATCAGAATCTCAAGCAAATAAAATAGAAAAATAGATGAAATTCATAGCTTTGTAAAAAAATGTTATTTACCAAAACTGAAACAAAAGAAACAAAATTTGAATATGAAGAAAATTGAAGCTTATTTTAAAACTTTTCACAAGGAAATCCTAAGCAAAAATGATTATATAATGGTGACATTTAGCACATATTTTAGAAATGACAATACTAATGTTTTACCTATTCTTCCTGACAACAGGAAAAATGGAAGTATTTTCTTTTTTTAATTACTTTTAAGAAGAAATAGCAATGTGACAGTTTCAAAACATGTTAGTAGTACATCCCCAATAATTAAGACAATGCATATTGTTGCCCTTGTAGTAGTTATTCAGAATACAGGATGCAGACATGATAATTTTTCTAATCATTGGTACAAAAATTTTTCTCATTGAATTAAGAGAAAATAGTTGCATACATAGTCCAGCATTCCATAATCACAGTGGATTACTGGCAGAACTGGCAATGTCAGAAGCTGTTGATTTAAGCCTTTTACAGCTCAGCATACTAATCTAGCTTTATTGTTTAGGCTTTGTGGTTAAACTTTTCTGCTGGGTGGTTAAGGGCAAGTTAAAGCAAGACCTGTATAACAGAACATGTAACTTTTGTATCTCCCAAGTTCAATCAAATCCCCTCAGGGTTTACCCATGAAACCATGTACAGCGTTTTGTAGAACTGTTGTGTCAGCCATCTGGATGAGTCATGGCTATTGCCTGACCAGGTTGCTCTCTATGGCAGCCTGAGAGAATGTTTTCTCTCTAGGTGACTCTCCTCAGGCACACTATACATTGTTGACCCCTTTCCTCTAGGTTTACATATCACTTGAAATACAGTGGCCCCATAATTTTCTGTTCAAGGAGATTATGAGGCCACAGTATTTTCAAGTAATATGTAAACCTAACTAAAACACTAGGAGAAACATATATTGAAGATTAATCTCACTTTCAGATGTAAGTGGAAACCTTTTAAAATGAACAAAATGTCCAACTTTAATTTTAAAATGACACGCTACAAGCACTTTAATTTTGTTCAAGGAAACTAAGGTTCTTTTAGTATTTGCCATTGTATTTTATAATTTAACACATTGAAATAAAGAAAAATGCTAAAAAGACATACATATAGACTAACAAAAATGCTTTTTGTCTCTAAACCAAAATTCCAACAAGATTAACAACATGGTAGTAATCATACACTGAAGCTCGGGATATAGCTCAGCAGCCCGGCACTTGCCTGGCAAATGCAAGGTCCTGAGTTTGATTCCTGCTGCCTCCCCACGCCAAAAAATTTAGATTTATATAAATATAGCTGAAATAAAGAGGCGTCTCAGATCATCTTCAGAGTTAGCTGGATCTGCATTTAGCTGCAAATGCAGTTATGACTCAGATAGCTAGTAATACGGGCAAGCCTGAGGTTAGCCTTCTGCGTTTCTCCTAATGTTTTAGTCACACATTACTTGGAAATCCTTGCATCTTTCCTGTTGTCTGGAAGAATGGATGAAACACCAGTGCTGTTGCCCCTGAGATACTTGCTAGACTTTCCCATCCCATAATCTTCTGGGCTTAGACTTCTCATCGGGAAAGCTTTTAAATAAGACTGACTTTCCTTCTCTTTTTGGCTTTAAAGAGAATAAAAACATAAAATGATGCAGAATTTCAGAGCGAGATGGTAGGAAATTAACACGGTTGTTCAATTGTTGCCTGCAGTATAGTTGCTCAGATCACCAGATACAGACACGTGGACACTGATCAAGTGATATAAACACTAATGGTTCCTTTCAATGAACTCATAGAAATCTTAATATTCAAATTTTGTACTATAATTTTATCTTTAGGTTTTGCCTTTAGGTATAAACCAGCTGAAATACCTACATTCCTGGATAAGCTATCCATGCACCAAAAATCAAAGAAGAATGAAATGTATTGGGTCCAAACTTGAAAACCACTAATGTCCAGGAAGCATTAAATACTATTATTGAGCTAAAATGTAGAATAGAAATAGAAGTTAAAGAACATAACAGAAGAATGTTTCTCATATTGCATGAACAAAAGACAAGCTCTCTCTAATCTTACATCCCATAACCATTCAGACTTTAGCTCCTCCCGGTAACCTAGGCAACCTGTGCTAATTGCGAAGCCGCAGGCAGGCGATCACCTCCCGCATGGCGGCGCACTACTTGATGTCTTCATTTCCTTGCAGCTAACCGTGACCTCTCCCCTCCCCTCTGTGGTGCTGACATCTTAATGTACACTGTAGATTCTGCAGCTGTGAGGATCAGGCCAAGGAGAGGCATTTTCAAACTGACGTAATTCTGTAAAGTGGTGCGGTGTACTTCCACCCAGCAGGCATCGTCACATACTGAGCTCTGCTTCCCCTCGTGGCCGTCAGTGTTTGCTGCCATCAGCTTTGGCAAGCATCTCTGAGGCTTCTCCTTGTAACTAAGTGTGGCGTTTTCCTCGTATTCCCGTGATAGAGAGTGAAGCTGGATGTGTCGGCGTGGAGCTCTGATGTGACTCCTGATCTTCTGAGAAACCTCATCCATGTGGTACATGGCAGAGAGGACAGGAAAGAGTAGCAGGCAAAGAGCAGGCATTTCTATAGATTCTGGCTGGATAGTAGGCTCCCTGTGGGTTAAATATTATATTTTATTTCTAGATTGTTTTCCATAACCAGCTTTAAATGGATTGTAGATGTCAGCATTTGGTTTATAGTTTAGAAAGACAATGTAGTTTAGGGTCACTAGGGTCTTAGAAGACTTAAAGTCAGCTTCACAAGGGATATTTAGTATCTAAGAGTATTTTTATTAAAAACCACAACTAGGTACAATTAGGCAAGATGCCAGCTCTAAATTCAGAGAGTAGTAAATATTGAGAGCAAATAATTTCCAATGCAATCAGAGTGGCTTCTGTCAGCTGGAAGATAGACCGTTGGTCATTGCATAAGTTTGACCCCAAAAAGACCCCTATTGATTACTGAGTCACATTTAAAACCTTGAAAGAACCTGCACACATGTGCTTTAAACACACCTTAGTGCCTATGATGTCAAAAAGAAGGCAAAAAAAAAAAAAAAAAAAA